>LUCH01001309.1:26020-102650 GCA_013368495.1 Paragonimus heterotremus
TATCCTATGTAGGTGGATGCTATCCTATGTGCAGTTAGCGAAAATGCTAACGGATATCTTAGCCATTTTTAACTTGGCCTAGAAGAACGCAACATTTACATTAGAAGTTTAACATAACGATGAACTAGCCTCCATGGACGTACTAATCCGGCACCATGCTGATAAATCTGCTCAACGCAAGGTCTATAGAAAAGACTTGGAATGAATAATATATCCATTTCAGCAGCTTTGTCCCTTTGATGTAGAAAAGAAATCTTATAAACTGTTTAACTAACAGAACCATGAGAATATGTACACGGGATATGATTTCCGATGAATTGTCGTTCCTACGCACAGTGTTCTTGTAAAATAGCTATCCGGAACGATTTGTAGACAAGAGTATGCAACATCGTGAGAAAAAGGACAAAGTGACCCTAGCGGAAAAGAAATCAGTGCACATTTAATTGTCATTCAGAGGTGACACGCTTGCTGAAACAATAACTAAGACATTTTAAATTGTTGTCAACAAAACATTCTATGTTGTCAAAGTGTGCGTCTGTATCAACTCGATTCCAGCCTTTTGTATGAGGTTAAAGGATAGAGTATCTGTTTCGATGACTTCGTTTTGTGTATACTCATTTACTTGTCCCTGTGGTACTAGTTATTTGGGTCGCACAACTAGGCGCTTATCTAAACATATCCGTCAGCATCATCTAGCCTGGATCAATAGCGGAGTCATTAGGACACTTATCTGCGCAATTGTGGCACGTCTTGTCGATTCGCCCCACACCATCGACCAGGTCTCTTCTTTCCGTCCGATTTGCTGATTCAAGAATGGTCAATCAAAAGCCTTGAGATGCCGAATCTTGGCCACTGTTGAGGCGATCGGAATCTAACCGTATAATCCACCCTTGTGCACACAGCAGCGCTTTGTTCAGGCCTTACGATTATCATGGCCTACCACCCACACCATGACCAATCAAACCGTTACGGTTCAAACTGCAACATAATTATGACGTAATTGTATCAAAACGTTGCCTCCGTACCTATCAATGACGTGTTTGACCTCAAGTGAACTGGTGTTTTTTTCGTTTAGCCTTGACGACAATGTTTCATACAAATGTTATGTATTTGGTCTAGTGATGAATAACCGAAAACGAACGTGTTCGCAACACCGTTTTTTCCGATATCGGCAAAACAAATCAGTGCCCACGACAGAAAATGCCTAAACATATGTCCACGATGACAGGATAGACAACGCGACAGACGATAACCTGATCCCACCCACCACAAGGCTCAAAGTGTAAACCGATGACGTTTTTGACCCGGTCAACTAGTTTGACGTAATGTTGAATAATCGGAATCGAAAATTACCCAGGCAATGTGAATCCATAATCGTATTACAGTTTCGTGTGTGTGTCTTGACCCATGACCTTTTCTGCTATCTTGAAAAAATGCACTTGGGCTCCATATGGATGACGCCTCTGTGTTGTGTTTTGTTTCGATTTGATGTTTGTTCTTCCCTGGTCTGGTTTTGCGAGTGACTTTTCACTGCATCATGTGCATTCACTTTAAACGCCTCCCCAGTCTGTGCGTAGCCATTACAAGTTAGTCGTTGCTGGTGGTCGACGTGATTGTGACGCTGTCTTCATCTGTGTGTCGCCCGCTGCTTTGGGGTACGGGCGTTTGAGCCAGAGGCTTTGGTTGAGGGCCCTAATCACACGCCTGCCTGAGTCTAAGCATCCTGGTAGTATCCAAAGCCCCGAAAACCATGATTACACAACATAAGCCAAATACCACACTGCTACTCGCGAGCTGGCTATCACAAACACCCGATTTCAGCTGGATGCGAGCGAAATCATGTCGTTGATTCATTCACGAAGCAGTCATCATTAAGTGGTTATGCGGCAGCGCGACATTTGTGAAGCGCGTATCACGCGAGTGATGCGCGGCGCTGAATATAGCACCGATCATAGATTGGTCAGGATCAGCTTGTTTATTTATGTCCCCAAGCCTGTTTATTGTAGATCATCCGGACAATGGCAGAAGCTGGATGTCAAACGATTGGTGAACTGTGAGACGAGGGCCGCTTTTCAGTGTGTCGTTGCTGCACATCTGCAAGGCGCTCCTGCATCCACTATTTGTGAGGGTTTGTGGCAACAACTGAAGGGACAGATCACGGCGGTAGCCACCGAGACGATCGGTGTCGAACGCGAGAAAGGTCCGGACTGGTTCGACGATAAAAACAAAGTTATTTTCAACTTAGTACCAGAGAGTTATGCGGCGTTCGCCGCCTCCACAATGGACCTGGACGATGAAGACAACAGAGAGACATCCCGGAGCACCCGCCGAACGGTTCTGTGGAATCAAGAACGGTTGGTGAAGAAGGCAAGATGAGAGGATGCAGGGCTACGCTCATCGCAGACCATACAAACAGTTCTACGATTCGCTTAAGGCGATTTTCGGTCCATCCGTCTAGTCTACCAAAGCACTGGTAAACATGGACACCGGCTGTTCGTGCACCTAACTAGAGGACTCATAAAAATCTGACGCAAATACTTTGGTAGCCTACTAAACCGTCCTGCTAACATTGATTGGGTGACCGCGAACAGCCTGCCACAACAGGCAATCAAGTCTTCACGTGCTCCTGCTCCGGATTTGTTAGAGGTACAAAGAGCAATTAGACAACTGCGCAATGGAAAAGATGTAGACGAGCATGGATTGCCTGGTGAAATCCTGAAGAATGGCAAACCGACGTTGGAAAGTGCACTGTTCCAGCTAGTTGACTTCATCTAAGAGCAAGAAGAAATGCCACAAGATTTCAAGGATGCTGTGATAGTGCCTTTGTTTGAAGGTAAAGGTAGCAAGCAATACCTCGACAGCTATCGGGGCATCAGTCTGCTGAGTTGCGCGGGCAATGTGATTGCTAGAATCCTCCGGAACTGACTGGATGCGAACGTTTTGGAGGCCGATGTTCCCGAGGAACAGCGTGGATTCCGGGCGAATTACGGTAGGATCGACCTGGTGTTTGATGTTCGACAGAACCACAAGAGGTGGCGGGAACGCAACCAGCCCTTGTATGCCTTCTTTGTGGGCTTCACCAAAGACTTTGATTCCGTGAACCGTGAGGCAAGACGCATAGTAAGTGACTGTTCAGGCAAGTTCGTCAAGTTGATTAGAATGTTGCATGTGGGCATGAAGGCGAAGGTGCAATCGTTTGGATCTACCACTGGTGATTTTGATATTGTCATTCACGGGAAGCAGAGTTCTGTCCTAATCCTGACCGCCTTGCTAACATCCGCTTTTCAGGACCCGGTGGAGTACGGCATTGAGGTTGAGTACCTCACGGATGCGCGCCTACTGGATATCCGACGTTCAGGCGCTCCAACTCGGCTACAAACCTCAAGGATGCGCATGCTTTCGTTCGCAGATTATAACGCGCCGTTCGCACACAGTGAAGACGGACCTCAACGATTGATCACGGCTTTCGCGACCGCAGCTTTCAAATTTGGATTGAATAGAAACACCGGTAAAACAGTTTTTCCTCTTCAGCATTCTCCGGGTGGAGATGCCGTTCCTACAGTCGCATTTGGAATTCGTGCCAATGGAGACGTGGTCGGTGAGTGCGCAGATTCCTGCTACTTAAGGTAGCAATTTGTCCACCAAGCTGTACGTGGACCGCCAGTTACGAGCTCGCGTGATAAAGACTAGTGATACTTTCGGACGTGTTGAAAGACGTTTGGAAAAACCACAGCTTGAAGCCGAGCAATAAGCTATGTGTCTACCGCTCAATGGTGCTGTCTGTACTGCTGTATAGCAGTGAAATTTGGACATTGTACCAGCGGAACGTGCGCTACCTGAGTCATTTCCATTTGCAGTGTCTAAGACACATCTTGGGTATTCGGTGGTCGGACATGGTTCCGAACACTGAGGTACTGCGGCGATCGGACATGAACGAGATGGAAACCATGCTGATGCGGAATCAGCTACGTTGGCTGAGTCACGTCCGTCAAGTGAGCGATGACCGTATTCCAAAACAGCTGTTGTACGGACAACTGAAAACAGGTAAGCGGAATCCTAGTGGTCAAAAGCGGAGATACCAAGATGTTATCCAGGTGGATCTTTCGCGTTGTAAAACTGATTGTAGTTGTTGAGAAAACTTACCGCTGAGCCGGACGGTCTGTGAGAATACGATTCGGACAGACATTCACGAGCAGTTATTGCGCGGCCGATAACGAAAACACGCGGTACGCGTGGAAACCATGGGTGCCATAGGTCGTGGTGACATGACTATATGGCGCTGCGATGTGTGCGGCCGCGAATGCGCAGGTCGCTTGTGATTGGTAGGTCATCAGCATGTTGATAGCACACCATCGGCCAACAGACAACGAGTACGTTAGGATCGAGTAAGTTACAGCAGTTATATCCATTTTGTATAGTTCATATCGACCAACGACCACTGTCGATTGGAGGCTCAACACTCTCAATTTCAGAAACCCGGGTGTCTGTGGTCTTTTAACTTTCCTTTTCTTCAGCTTTGTTGGTGTGCTGTATGGTGACTGTTTTGTTTGTTTTCTTTCAGTCCAACCTTGCATTTTGCTTTCCCTCCATGTCCTCTCTGGATTGCACTAACACGTACTCGTATATTGAACCAATTCTTGCATTACGTTCCCAGTTCAGATCTTACCATTGTAGTTTCTCTATTTATATAGTGGAGGGCAGGGATCTCCGTTTCGAGCTAACCCATCAATTGGCCAATTTGCAGTGACCGGCTGAACACAAAAGCCTTACTCACACACCTTCTGGTCTTATTCCTTCGGGTTTACACCGGATACGTGTTGTGTGAGTGGAATCGCAAGTGGTTGAGCGCAAGCTACCTGTGGTGATGGTTGAGCGTAGGCATCCTTCGGCTTCGGTCACTGTGACAGGCTAGTTTGAACAGGATACTACCAACCGTGCGTGTGTGCATGTGTATAGACCGTTGACTACAACAATATGTCTGATTTGGCACTGATAACACTCAATCATCCAGTGTGAAGCCCAAAAGTTGACCGTCTCCGTTGTTGCTACCCACACGCTAAATGCAACCTAACGTTTTACAGTATAGACTTAGAAGAGTAAACGATGTGATAACATCTTGCAACATATGTATTCTTTTGTCATCGGTTAACTTGGTCAATGGAAATACACTTCCAGAAATAAGTAAACAAAACAACAGAACTCTATAAACACCGCAGACTTTTGAGCTGCAGGGTAGAGTGAATCACGTTCACAAATCACACATCAACGATAGTAGAACGTCTGTCTGATTTCACAGGTGACGAAGACTGACAAGAGCGCTAAGTGCCTTCGCTTATCTCGGGCTCGCCCGCTTAGGAATAAGAAGAAACCGACAATCCCAAACGGATTAAAGTTAATAGGAGATGAAAGGGCAGAGAATAGAAGTTTTACGCTGATTCATAGGCTTAAAAATATGCCAAGCTGATTAATTCGGGTACACTCATGTGGATCAAAGCAAGCTAATATTGACTAACGTTCATCAAGTGGCGTTATTATGAGAATGAAACTTAGCAAATGACCTACAAAAGACTCCATACCTGGATGCGCTCACTATACGACTCAAATCGTAATCGGGGTGACGGCGAAACGGGGGCTGTAGGAACTGATCGTTCAGTCACATCCAGATGAGGCAATTCACCCAACGGCTGAGTGGTCGACATTCCAAGTTGACTGGCAAGATTTCTACCAAATCCCGGCTTAACCAACACTATTGAGCGAGAAAAGTGGGAATACACGGTGATGAAAACAGGTGGAATATAGATAGTCTGCAGCTAGTCAAATAGGACGTAAAAACCAGTACGGACAGAACACATTTCAAAATTCACGCGACTCAGTTAATTTCATCGATCGTGTATTGAAGACGTATAGGTTACACACGATTTAGGCATGGTGAGAAAAAAGACCGTAAGGAGACAAGTTTGATCGAAATGTATAAAAAACAACATAATTAGCACCACGGTAGATGGTGTATAAACAAATGCGTACACGTAACTGTTGCAAACCCTTCTAAACGGTACGCTGGTTCGTCGTAGCTATCGTAATTCGCTTGGCAGAATTCGGATTCTCGTCACGGTGATAATTAACACGAAAATCTCGGTCTCGAAAAGTACCGCGACTGCCCCGTATTCGCTCCCAAGGCAAGCAAAAAGACGCGTTCAAAATAAGATTTGTCCCGCTAC
The DNA here is from genome assembly GCA_013368495.1 of Paragonimus heterotremus. NCBI lineage: Eukaryota > Metazoa > Platyhelminthes > Trematoda > Plagiorchiida > Troglotrematidae > Paragonimus > Paragonimus heterotremus. Next base: position 32,239 of record LUCH01001309.1, read on the forward strand.
AAAAGGGGATGCAACTAGGGCGACAAGTACAAGGTAATCATAGTGCACATAATGACCACACATTACCACCACATCATCAAGTGCATAGCGGCATAAAAGTCTCAACCGATTTGAACAGTTCCGCTAGTTAGGACTGAGTCAGGTGGTTTTTTCTTCTTTCTCACGACGGGGGCGCCCTGGGACGGTCATAGGGTGGGGGCCCTCACAATAGCACACGTTGGTGAGTTATGGTGCGAATGGAATTCATAAACAGTCTGGCCTACCAACGCCGATAATCCGCGTGTTCGTTATGGGACCAGCGGGTGCTCGATGAGCACCTTTGCATAAAAGATGTGTCAGAAGGTAGTTAGTATAAATAGCCAAAACACAACAAGTCGGTCAACGCAGCGCGCAGTCGTAGTGAACGTGGGCACGAGCATATGTCAAAGTGGGTGGTTCAACGGATGACGCAGGGCAACTCAACTGTAGTCGTGGTAACGAGGGCGGCAACTTCATCGATTGCTGAACTAATCTTGACAACGGGTAATCTGGTTGACCCCGTCAAGCTGTTCAGAGTATTGATATGTAGTGGGAAGCAGAACTTACTGACGTTCGGCGAGAAAACGAGAGCTACCGATATAACACATAGACTTTCCGTGACACCGATGACGCCGTGTGTATTTGAAAGGAAAGAAACCTGCATCTCTGTCTGATTATTACCGTCCTCGAACCCCACATATTTATGTTTTGCGTACAACTGATGAGAGTAAACAAAATATACACATCTCGTACTATTTGCCTCCCAACCGTACTGATGCACCCTGAAGTTGTTTCCGTTTGGTTTTCTCAATTGTTATTGACTTTAACATTGTTTGGGTAGTAACCAATTGGATTGGCTTGCACAGTGGACCGTTGTGACCGAATCTAAGGATGTCTCGTGTCCCGGTTAGAAAAGGCTCGAGGTAGACAAAACATAACTATGATAGGCCCACATAGCGACGAAGAAAAACGCGGGGATTCAATTGTGATAATCGATATAACTAAAACAGTGACTGAGGCGATCCATCAATCGAAAACTGCGCATTGGTCGCAGTCAGAAAGTATGCGTAATCCCTAACAAATTGACAGAGGTTACAAATAAAGGTCACAGCCAAGTCATGCTTCCATCAAGATTATAAACCCTAATGAGTCTGAGCTAATCAATTGTTTTGTCGTAATTAGTAAGACCTACGATCACCCACCCATACGTTCGGTCCTACTAGACGTCATCATGAGACTGCTCGGTATGAAAAAGAATGAGGAAAAAAAGAAAACATCTGTGATTAGACGGCGTGAAAAATGAATAGAAGGATATACAAACATGACAACAGAACTTTAAGAAAATCACAGTGGAGCGAAAGCAAGAAAACCAATAGTCAAAACCACCCCTGTGTAAAACAAAGTCAGATGGTTTCCGCTAACAAAGCTAAATCTATCATACAACGAACTATTGAAGTAATTATAGGCCTAACTCCCCCCTGGAGGCTATGTTCCCCTCATTTTATAAAGTCCGTGGCCCAAACTAACAAATGCAAACAAACAAATTTTGATCTGGCAGTCAACATCTCAGAAAAAAGCTTCCAAACTTGGCCCGATAATTTTGACTGGTTACATAACCATGTTGGTTTCCATCACACCTTTCATAGACCAGATTGAAGCATATTAACGAAAATTTCTTTCACTTTTCCATACAACACTTGGTTCGTTATTGCTTGATATTGCTGAGGTGTTGCACGCATTGTCATTGTAATGTTGGTGAACATGTGGCTGACAACAAGCCTGGATGGACTGTTATACTGGCTGCGATAATTGTAAACGTTGAGTAAATTTGGGTCAGTAGTTCCATAACTTAATCGCCCCTTTTCTGCGTTCCTAAGCCTACTATACTGTGCAGTGACCACCATATGGGGGATAGACAACCGACCAGACCTTGTAAACATAGGATAAAAACGGTAGACTATACAATTTATTGCCTGGCGATTTTCACTACATCTCATCACGTACATACTGGAATGTTGTTGTTTCTATGGCGGAGTCAAACATGGTTGGTGAAAAAGAATACATGACCACACACAAGGTTGGCATCATCCTGTTCGAATTAGCTAAAGAACACCTGGACTTTACCATCACCACAAGTGGCTTGCGCTGCACCACTTGCGATTCCACTCACACATCATGTATCCGGTGTAAACCCGGAGGAATAAGACCAGAAGGTGTGTGAGTGAGGCCTTTGTGTCCAGCCAGCCAAATGAATGACTAGCAGGGAAAGGAAAACCTTATCTCTCGGCAAATAAACAGAGAGAGATTGCAATGACAAGATCTAAACTGAGCAGAAGGATATGTAAAATGTAATATAAGAAGCATTTCAGTATACGAATGCACGTTACTACATTTCGGAGAGGATAAGAGTGAGGATCAAAATTCAAAGTTGGACTACGAAAAGAACAGGCGAACCATTTCATCATACAGCACACTAATAAAGTTGAAGAGAAGAATGGGTAGGAGACTGCAGACACCTAAGTTTCTGAAAAGAAGAGCGAATTGTTAGCCAAACGGCTATAGTCTTGGCCGATGTAATCATTAACAAAATAAAATGGATATACTGATATGACCTACCTGAGCCTAACGTACTGGTCGTCATCTCTTCGCCGACGGTGCACTATGAGCACACATACACACATACATCACTCAAACATGCACGCACGGGCTATGGAATTGTTCATTAACCACGGCAATTTCAGTCTGACGACCACGTCCTTCTGTTAGCAGGGGAGTAGTTGACACTTTGGAATAGCAACAGCCTCAGTGAAAAGAGGCAGCCGTCGATTGTTGGCCATGCAAATGAGTTTGAAAACATCAGCAATGATGATCCTATATCCAGAGGTCAGCATGTGGTGAGATCAAGGATGTTGATTGTTTGGGCAGAACTGGTTGGGCAACAGTTGGTGGGGCTTGTTTCACCTCACGTTCAATACAGGCTCGACTACTCGATTGTGCAACAGCCGTTTCGTTCTGTCCACGAACGTAACATGACACACATTAAAACTGGTAAATACAGTGGAATTTGGTGGATTGAAGTAGTGGCATTTTCACTGGAGGAAGTGGCATTCGGCTGATTGAATATAGCATCATGACGGAGGCCGTTCGATCGACTGTTGCCCAAAGTTGCTGACTGTATTATTCCATCACATCATCACCTTTATGAGTTAGCTGTAAGATGACGCTCCGGTTGAACAAAGCTGGCTGTGTCACTCGATAAACGCACGGGGATAACCATTGGACTGCAACACCGATTACAAGTGCTGCATTTCAGTGTCCAGGGTGTCTGAGGGGGATCTGTGCATATTTTTCTGACACGATGAAATAAAGTATGAACCAGAGCCCGTCTGTAATGAACTGGCGTGAAGCTGTGGAATTTCAAATGCTGACCATTCTGTAGTGGATTACTAAACCGGAGGTGCAAATATTCCAACTATCGCCGGAATGCCTGAACGCGGCGATGAGGTACGTTCGAAAGCCCATAGCGATCGGACCGCGGACAACAGGGCGACCGGATTGGCCATCATTCGACAACATCGGACCAACGGACGAGATATGGCAGGCAAAATGGATGGATGACCAGATCGGGGGCGCGATTGTTCCAACACTCGGTGGAATATCTCGATACAGTCCTGGGAGACGGCCAAAGCCCACAGCGGATAGAATGCGAACAATAAGGGCGACCGGACGAGCCATCGCTCAACGAAATCGGACTAACGGACGTGGAATGGCAGGCGGAAACCCCCCAAGCAGAAGGCGTCGACCACATACACAAACGGGGTAGAAGTGCACACGCCGTGTGAACGGAGGTGTGTTTTGGACCGGAGTTCCGGTTCATAAACGAGAGCGCGCGTGTGGCATGGCAACGAACGAGTTGGACAACGGAAATTGTGCTTTGTAGAACGCCTTTTCGTTAAAATTCTATGTGGTATTTCTGTAAGCAGACCCTTCGATTGTGCTATCTTATCGTCGCGTTATGAGAATGTCCAAAAAGGTAATAGATTGATCAGTCTCATGTTGAATTGATAGTGATATGTTTGGATACAACTGACACATCATTACCTGTTTCTCAAGATGGGTCATAAAGCTGTCTGCCAAAACAGGACCGAGTGGACTTCCCATTGCCACACCATCTACCTGTGGATAACCTTCTCTGTGAAAGAGAAATTTGATGTTCGATGTAAACAGGAGAAGGAGACGTTCAAAATCCGAAGAGGCCAAACCTATTGGTAACTGGTTTTCAGCGATCCGTTTAACAAGTATTTCCAGTGTTTCTTTCACCGGAAGGTTTGGAAAGAGAATTAATATCCACAATCACGAGGTGACGTTTCGCTGGTGTTCAGTCTCTCCATAAAGTTTACCATTCCAAACGTATCCTCCACAGTGCGCTGAGAGAATGATTACCGTATATGTTTCAACAGCTCTGCGAGCCATTGTGTTAATCGATGTTGAGCCGAACTGACTACCAAAAGTATCGATTTAAATGGTAGTTCGTGCTTGCGGAATTTCGGTAGACTACACAGTTGCAGCGTCTGAGATCCGCGCAGCAACAGAAGAACAAGTCAGTCTGAAATTGACGTGGTAAATGAACAATTCCATTGCTCGTATTTGTATGCGTGAGGATGTGTGTGGTCATATACTCCTTTTCACCAGCCATGTTTGACTCCGCCATATAAACAACAACATTCCAGTATGCATATAATGAGACGCAATGAAAATCGCCAGGCAATAAATTGCGCAGTCTGCCGTTTTTAACATCTGTTTACAAGTTTATTTCGGGAAACAACTGTTTTGAATTTTTCAAATGATCAAAGCTTGCTGGGATTTTTCAGAACCACACACGACGGGGACTCAAACCCAAGATTTTTGAGTAGAAATGGTAAACCAGACCCTTATTTACTAGACCACAAGGCTAGGTCAGTGAGGTTGCAAGAAGAGGAGTTACTTTTCTTAGCTGCGGCATCTCCACATCACACAGGTAAACCTAGTGACCGTGATCCTCTCGTCTAGTGGATAAGTGTTTGGACCATCATTCAGGCGCATGGTTGTAAGTCGTGGACTGGACGCACCAGGGTACATGGTGTGGATGAGAACCAACACGAGCTAAGCAACTGTCCACCATTACGCTAATGGTTGTTGAGGCCAGTAACCGGCCTCACTTTCTGTTGAGTATCCGGAATACAAACAGTCGGGCTAAGCGTTGCTCAGTGACAGTCTCGACTGCCAAATAATGTACCAGCTTCACCGTGAGAAACAAGAAACACAGAGCTAAACTAGAAGACGCCAAGCAGCTGGGTGTCCTACATCCCAAGCAGTAATATTACCAAATCAGGAGGCTCGAGCTATTATAATGTGAAGTTTGAAGTCAACCACAAAATGGGTATCGAACCATCGCATTGATAAACGCAGATCAGCGGGTTACCTCCCACTAAATAAGATAACCTAATAATTAGGGCACACTTGGTTTCCTAATTCACGATGAGACCTTATAAAGAGATATCCAAGAGGAAGTGTCGTTAAGACGAGAAGATAAGTAAACTTTCGTGAAAGCAACGGGACACAGGGTTATGGCACAAATTAAATTTAACCGAATGTGCACAAAACATGAGCCGACCAACCACAGCACTTCAAAAGGAAGGTCAGAAACGAGCAAACGTTACCCACAAAAGGATGAAATGCAGTAAACACCCTTGCATGCAGATCAGTGCAAAGAAACACGTAAAAGACACTCACCCCGATCATCCACAAACGCTAATTCCCCACGAATTATTACGCGTCGAACCTTGCCACGAACTCGTCTTCCGGCAAACGGACTCCAACCGGCCCGCGTGTATAGTGTTTGTGTACCAGGAGCGGTCACGGAAGAGTCGGACGCATCCAAAGTAAATACACCTGGAAGAGGCCATTGCGCACTCATATCCACTTCAACCCATGTGTCCTCAAACACGCATTGATCCGGCGCATCGCCTGCACCCAATGATCCAGCACTGGTGCCAGTCAGATTGAAAATTCGTCTCGGGTTAACGTGCAACCGTTCCACGAGATCCGTCAACGTCAGGCGTCCTTCATGCATTGCAGTGAGAAACAGAGGGAGCATGGTTTCCAAGCCGGGGAATCCAGGTGGTGCGTTTGAAGAGGCTTTTTCCGAGGCCAGATGTGGTGCATGGTCGGTGGCGAAACAGTCGATCACATCCAAATTTGCCCATAAAGCTTGCACATCTTCCAGGGTGCCAAGTCTTGGACGAACTTCACCTAGAGAGTGGAAATCATTACTACCAGCGCACAGATAGTCAACAATGCTAGTTTTGTGTTTTTAGAACATGTAGCATTACCCTGCGAGATCCAGCTGCATTTTAGGGGCTACAATCTAGTTGAGAAGTAGAAATCAAAAGCCCTTATGGCTATCCTAGGTAATACAAACAAACGAAGTGGGGAAACGGAACTGGAAGGTAAGCGTCTACTGACCAAGTGGTGGCAGTTTCCACATGTAATGCAATCCTGAAAGACCGATTTCAAGAAAATTAGAGTGGAATCCCTTACAGATTGGCTAACGACCACTTGGGAAACAGTGAAATTAAGACAACATCGTTAAAGGAAAACTGTTTTCGCAAAACCCCATTAATGATAAAACGGAGGACCCCCACAAAACTGACTTGCCGCGATTGATAGCATGAACAAATCAGTACAGATGATGGTCTGTAATATGAACGCTCGATTTTGGAAAAATGCTTAGATGTTAGACTGAGTTTCGCAAACACGCCTTGTGCACGATTAGCGCGAACGGATATCGGCTACCAGATCTGTTCAAAGCTGATTAAAACGTCTGTTGTAGCGCTTAGTGATACGCACTGGGTATATCTTCATACAAATATACACATGATCGGTTGGCTTCCCCGGGTGTATTTTTCTGGAAGGCACATGAAAACCATCAGATAGTCCACCTATGTGATAAAAACTGAGCCGACTGTACGGCGTTTTGTATGGCATATACACGAGGAAACCGCAAAACCCACACACGACTAATATACAGGGAAAAATAGAGAATCAACCAAAACTTACCCCATCCACCAACGGCAGGCAGGTCGTCTTTAGTCAAGAACAAATGATGCGGGCTGACTTCGCAAGTGACTTTCAAACCGCGGGATTTTGCTTTTCGTATGAGCTCAATCTCAGCTTTACGTGCCACGTGACAGATATGCACCGAACGGTCAGTGAGCTCAGCAAGAAGAAGAACAGCGGCCATTGTCTCACCTTCGGCATGACAACAAATTGGCCGTGTTGTCGGCCATGTCTGTACGATTGGGAAACGGTTGACAAATAGTCAAATGAGCTAACAAAACTAAAGTGAAAATGAAGATCATGAAGGCGAGTGGATTAGCAACAACACTTAAGTGGCGCTATCACCCATGTATACGATCTGAACTAAGCAGTATACCGTGGACGCTTCTACGGGCATAAAATAGAGGGGAATGTGTACGATTAAGTACAGGATGAACTGAACACAACCAACACCATGACAGACACAATAAAAAAGCGGTAAAAAGGCACAATTCAAAAACATCACACCCAAACAACGTGAAATAAAGCGAACACGAACGTCCCAAAACTCACAGTGACTTCTTCCAGCAGCTTATATGAGAACACATGGAGTGACAAACAACAAGAGAAAGGAACGTGCCTCAAAATGTTTACGCCAGATGTCTAGTCGGCCGGAAAGCGACAGGGTGCTGAACGTCTCATTCAAGTACATTTTTAGTCCAACAACGTGACGACTCAGTTGGCTGACCGTCCCGATGTTGTCCGCGGTGGCTCCAGCGAACAGCCCGTAGTCACAATAGGCTCGAGAGGCTGCCCGTTCAACGGCCACCTGAAATGAGGCCTCATCTACCACGGCTGGATTAGTGTTGGGCATAGCGAATACAGCAACCACACCACCGGCAAGAGCAGCCACAGTAGCCGAACTCCAATCTTCTTTGTACTCATGTCCGGGATCTCTGGATAACAGGAAGAAAAAGCGAGACGATTCATGAGCTAGCATCACACCCACAGGTTGTCTAGACATATAGTTAGTTACGGAACAAAATCGGCTGGAGACACGGGCTGTTTGGAGGAGAAATCGGTTGGATAAAGGGTACAAACCTGGTATGCACATGAATGTCAATCAGACCGGGGAGATAGATTATTTGATTTGATGTGATGCACTGTATGGGAAGCAGTCGGTAGTCCGTGGCCACTTCACCACCGCCACGGACTGGCAATAGTGGGGAACGAATTTCCTTTGTGGTCGGCACCCGCCCACCGTAGTGCCGGAACAAGGCTTCGGCCAAAAGCTTGAATACTTTAACGTCCGTGATCAACGGAACGTTAGTCTCTACGGCCAAACGCCTGGTCATGTAGCCTGATGGAGTGAATATAAAGAGAAGAGATGTGACAGTTGAAATGAGAAACATTGAAGGAAAACAGGTGAAAAAGGCACGAATAATTGAAAGAAGTGAAGGAAATCAAGGGTGAATGTAGTTACCTATAAAGTAACGTTACTGACATAGGTGTTCTCTGATATAATACAATGCGAATCGAAAGTGGATTGTTTTTTGAGGATGTTGCAACTGGATCTACAACCTACGAGTGCGTAAACAGATAGCAGATAAAGGAACGACGGTCAACGGTAATCAACAACTGACTACGGAGTATGCACGACTAATTCGTATCTACCCAGCCAACCCAACCACCCGAGGCCAAAGCATGAACAAAGAGGAAAGACTGGCCTCCAAACAGTGCTCCTCTTATATCACTCAATCTGAAGACAACACGGTCACAGACAAGATCATATTTAAAGGGTGTGCGACCAATCAGAAAACATGGTCAGAAGGTGGAACAGACAAAGATTCAGACAGTGCAGCGATGTCCCAGTTAGAGGACGAGCGTGTGGGCAGGGTGCCAGAAATTCCCACAAAAGCTGAGAACGTTCGTGAAGAGGGAAGGGGCACATGACCGTGCCGACTATGAAGGTCACTTGAAACAGAGGAAGATAGGCCTTTCCAAAGGCAAATAAAACGGTATGTTCGGGGAATTGGGTCCTACCCCGACAGAAAACAACTTGGACTCAGGGCATAAAATGAATGCATGTGCGATCCAAATTTCGGTCAAGCTTAACCTTTGAGCGGACACCGTGTGGGAATTGTACTGGAGTGCACGTTGGTGACCGTATGGAAATCCCGCACGCTAGGGGTGTGCGAACGTTCGATCCGAAATTGGAATCCTCAAAAGCAGATTTGTGAATCGCACTGTAGTATGTCAGACACAGGCAACATCGTCTGATTAACTTTTTCATCATAGAATGCGATCGACTAATACAAAATCTGCCATCCTGAGATTATACAGATAGGCCACAGGTTGTAAAAGTTGGTCAATACACGACTTTCAATTTAACGAGATATCCCGCCAGTAACGCTGTAACGTCCAGAATGGGGAAACGTCTTGATTACCTTCAACAATTCAACACTGGAGATAAGCCCCGGCTCACGTCAATCTTAGTAACACCTTGCACTGTAGAGGTACAGAGACAACCCCCAAGTGAAGAAATGAAGTCGCTAATCTCTGGTAAACACTTTAGACTGCCTAAGAAACACCACCACTTAGGACGGTAAAGCTTATACAATCAAAGTCTCACAGTTTAGCATTCACATCCTGTTGTGTTAACAGCGGTCACAGCGTTTCTGAATTCAAGGGTGGTTACGAAAAGAGAGGTTGCAGAACACCATCGCGCGCCTGTTAGATGCTAATGAGTGGCAGGTAGCAGCCAGAGACCTCAGAAAATTCTCACAGTTAAGCAGAGAGGGATATGCTCCCCAAAAGCGCGAAAACTATCAACCAGTGAAACTGAATAAAAGTAGGTGACCGTTCAAGGAATGGACTTGAAAAGAGTTACCTAAATGGAACTTTTTATCGATGACCAGAAACAAAACGAATTCTGTGTAGGAATCACCTACAGCCCGGTTATTCGTTTGAAAGACACCTTGATGCTTGAAAATAGAAGTAGCTGTCTTTTGGTAATTGGGTCCCTACATGTCCTCTTCTTTTTTGCCACTTTCTCTTCCTACAGAGGGTTTGCTTTTTCCAGCTTCATAGTTGTGTGGTAGTCAACCATCAGAGTGAACCACTGAGGTATTGCTGTCTACGATGACGGTGTAAGAATCAGTAAACAAAAAACATACTATTTCGGAACGGCTACTATATACTTTGTTGAGAGGGTAAAGCACAGTTCCGTTAGTTTCAGAATGAATCCTCCTGGAAGAGTTGTCTATCGGCAAACGGAATCCGTGTTGTTAAACGTGAAGCAAACAGTTAAAATGCGAACATTTGCAAGTATGCGCTGATAATATAATTGTTCTTAACGATATCATACATCAACGGTTGACACTAATATTTAGCTGTCATAGAATATTTTAAAAAAACAACTAAGAGGTAAAAAGGGGGAAGATAAGGCGTAATGCAAAAAATCTCAGATCGAGATCCAAACAGACCATACCAGACGGTCTACATTTCGTAAACAAGCAAATGGGCTGCGAATGAACTTCGCTGTCGACTATAGAATACTTTTTTCTAGTTAGAATATCAATACACTAATTGCTGTCAAGAAGGGAACAGGAATACTCGTGGGTGGAGTGGTGGGAACAGTCAGCACTCGTAAGAGGGACACATCACGGAACTATGTGGGGTTACCGCACAGCTTCTTGAACTCAACAGCTGTGATCAAGAGGAACAGTTCAATTTGAATTCAACACACTCCTTAGGCGACTGGCTTATACACAATCAGTCGCACAGAAATCAGCCATAGTGGGCACGCTCCAAGTGATGAGGCAAGTTAACAGTATTAAGGGTTGCGTTCCGTTAAATGGTCGAGGAGGTGCAAAGATTCGAATTGAGTGGGAAAATCAAAACCTACCGCGTGTAACAAAAGCGGATGGGCGTCGATAACCAGTCTTTCGCATTGTGAGACTGACAATCAGGGCAAACTGCTTCTCAGCAAGGTATTGTTGGACGGTTCGTTCGCGAATATCTGTGTCCAGCGACTGCAAGCTCCTGAAGGGTGGGACAATATAGCATAACATTCCATTTACTGAAGAATCCAGAACCACCGAGGGTGGCAAGTGATACGAGATTGTTTGAATGACATCAAGGAAATTAAAATAAACAGACAATTGAACAATTGTCCAACAAAAGATATGGGATTAACCAGGGATTCATTGAATATAGTTGTGATAAAAGTTTTCTAGTCGAAATATCGCAAACCAAACAGCTCAGGGCATACCACAATGTAACTTTGTTTCTGCTCACAGATATAAATAACGGTATAGGCTAACAACAAGCGAGAGATGTTTTATGTCCTAGTCCACGAAGTTACAGAACCGGCACCTGTCCGTGACAGACTATCCCCGACAGTTCGCCGATTTGTCTGGTACTTTGGTCCTGAGAAGCGTAAAGTGCTATTTAAAGGGTTTAGTTCTGCGCTCGTCACCGATGGTGACCAGTTGAGAGTGATGCAGAAGTTTACTAACTTGGGTGTGCTCCAATTTTGACAGACCGTTTAACGAGAACAGCGGCCAAATAGTGTTTTTACCACGGGTGTCATGATGCTGCGTGTGTGGGTGAACATCATGAAAGCAACAATACGGCTCAAAAGCATGAGTTTCGAACAAGCAGGTTTAACATACCGACGATTGTGTTGATCTAGTTGCATATATTTCAGTAGGGTGGACGAGATAAAATGCGCTCTGGCTGAGCTGTCATCACCTGAGAAGGTGTAACGCGCTATTGCTGGATCATTTGAATGCAGCAAATGTACACAGGTAACAAACAGATTTAACAGCACACGGTACTCACATGGTCTTGGCAGCATCGGATTCTTCATAAGGCCATTCAATGGGAGTGACGAAGATACCCTGGGTCTGATAGTAATCTGCAGTTCCACAACTACCGAACAGTTGGTAACCTAAGCGGGACAATTGTGTGATACTAGTAGGGCGAAGAAAAAGAGGTAGTGAGGGAAGAGAAATGTGACCGGTCATACATGAACTGCATCAACACACAGAGTGAATACACGAAAATGGCATGGATTGTCGAGTAGATAAAATAAGTGTACTAGAAAGAACGGAGCACTTGATGATGGAACATAAACATTGTGCAGAAAATCAGAAAATAATGCAAATTAGTTATGGTTCGACATACAATGATGGTGAATCATTAAAGTGAGTCGTTTCGTGAATTAAGGCCGAGAACGCAAAATTTCGACAGGGTTATTCAACGAACTGATACAGATATTCCCTAGTGTTTATCAGGAGATACAAACTTCCCTACCTATCTGAGTTCCATCACAATATAACTACGATCGCCGCGTACAGAGGCATCAGACTAACAAAATGCCACCGCCAAATCTAAAACATAATTGCAATTTCACTGTGTAAAGACAAGTGTGATGCAAAGGAATTTGATTGGCGGACAGTTAGTCAAAACTATCCACGCTATCCTCGATCAAAACTAGTCCTGGGGATTCAAAAGGTAATTTAGACACCGAATACCAGTGCACTTGTGAAGCGAAAGATTAAAACTAACAAGGTAATCAGCGACCTTTCACTGTAAGCAAGACGTTTTCCAATGACAAGCGTTCATGTACAAACCATTTTTAGTCACGCGGACGCCTTGGCGAAATAAACAAACATTGGATAATTTAAATCAGGCTACACGTTTGACAGTATTACGTCTGTTTCATGTACTATTAAGCACTTCCACTCACGCATAACATTGTTCTCCGTAGTCTCCAAATAACTTTTATTGACACTGGCCCGATCGCAGTTGACGCTACCAGACATAATCAACAACAGCTGAGAGTTTTATTCTGGTCGTCTGTCTTCAGTTTTTATCCACACAAAGCGTTTGGTGTCATGCCAGTTGGATATTGCCAAACTAACCAAACCAAGACAAACATAACTGGTGTTGGTATCATTTGGCTATCACAAACTTACGAAATGTCGCCCGTTTATTGAGACTACACATAAGTTGTTTACACCCGATGACGACGTTTCAAATGAAACCGTACAAGTTACAGTGAACAAGTATAGAGCGGAGCCTCAAATCGAGGGGAAACAAGCCCACACCAAGAAAGGTTTGGATAAATCAAACTGATTCTATCAAAGGAATTCCCTCTCACTGGAATGAACGTAAGGGAAACTATAAAATGAACCTATAAAGTCAGATCTGCGTTGAACAGCATACTTTTAATAAGGCATTCACAAACCTGATCAGTAATTCTTTCTTATGCCGATAGCTACCGATAGACAAGAAAATGTTCTCCTTTGGCCGAGGTAATCGACCGTTAGTGTTAAAAAGTGCCGCTTCTTGGGCCAGCAAGAAGGCTTCGTAACGGTCACGACCAAAGCAGGCCACTTCACCGGTGCTCACCATTTCTACACCGAGCAGTACGTCAGCACCCAGTAGGCGGGAGAAGGAAAATACAGGTACCTACGTGCAAAGATTTAAAAAAAAGTGCGTAAAAAAACGCATTCATCGCCAGGGACAACCAGTCGACAATATCCAATACGCACATACACTTAGCTGGCGGCATTAGTGTCCATATCAATGTGTTACAAAGGCTGAATAGAAAAGAACTTCTATGCTCATATCTCAACATAAACAACTGTCATTGTGCTGCTAAAAGACCTGTCCCTATACACTACATCAAGTATAAACTCGAGGCAAAAGGATCTTGAAGGTATGAATGGGAACCTGTATACCACAAACGACTCGGTTTTAGGCTAACTAAAAGACAAGCGTCGGAAGCATGAGACAAGAGAAGTCGTCAGGTATAGTAAATGGAATGTTTCAAGTAGGGAACGGCAGTAAGAATCAAAAAATATGGAACATGTACGGCTGATACAATAGTCGAAAGAAAAACAATTGAAATTTTAAAGAATGTCCAGGATAGCCCGAATGAAAAAACTGACGTTAAAGACGGACCTCACGTTTTCGGTAACAAACTTCGCTGCTTCTCAAAGTCGTAGCATGTAGTTGAGTTAATTATCAATTAGCGCACTTCGTGGACGGAACACGTAGGCGACAGCATATCTGAATAATGCTAACACCACTAGCTGAGACTATTTCGTATGGCACACGCATGTGTTGTAATTATCAACCATATTCTATTGCCTTGATGTTCATTCAATTTCTTGAATTATTGGAGTCGCCTGACCATTCGCGGTTGACCTGCACACTAACAGGAATCCGCCACGACCCCAAAAGGGTTGACAGTTTTTGTAATTCGTTGGATTTCTGCTGTTTTGATTGTGAGACGAATCCGAGGTGACCGCGACATAATTGCGCGGGGGCAATAATACTGTACAGCTGTAACTACCATGTAGTTAGAAACGAACAGTCTATTGTTGCACTGTTCACACATTCCCTTTACTGATATCACTAGCTGATCGATGCTTCTATAGTAAACTCTATGAACGTATGTGCGATGTAACCATACGGAGAAATTATCTGTGAGGCTCAAACCCAATCATATGAACAACCCAAAGCATTACTAGCTAACATCCGCCTCATTGATGTGAATAGCTATCTTCTGCGCAAACGTTCACAGAATCCAACATCGTTAAAAAAGCTTACTTTTACACCCACATAACCTGGCGTGCCACTCATAACGTCAACAGAAGGCTCCAGAAACCCTCGAGAGATGGATGAACGATCTGATTTCGAATGTGACGCATCCGCACAAGAAGGTAAGACCGGTGGCGAAAGTGAATCGCGCGCGGATCCCAATATACAGCGGGTAGCGGATGCAACGAAGTCGTATTTAAGTGTTTTTGAGACAAACGGGAAGGAACGCGAAACACGCAGATTGGCTTCGATTATTTGTAGATGATTATCTTTAGCAATCAACTGTAGGTTAAACGGACCGGACACTTGAAGCTCATCTGCAAGACTATGAACCAATTGTTTGATGCGTTCTAGCGTTTCCGCGTTCAAATCCTGAGGTGGGGTTACCAGAGTGGCATCGCCAGAGTGAACGCCCGCGTTCTCCACATGTTCGGAGACGGCCATTGCAACCACACGACCCGACTGTGCAACAGCATCTACATCAATTTCCTTGGCCTCCAGAATGAACTCAGTGATCACCACTGGATGTTCCGGACTGATTGCCTGAGCTGCGGACAAATAGGTCACCAGATCCTGGCAATCATAGGCTACGTTCATTGCAGCGCCAGAGAGGACGTAGCTTGGTCGCACAAGACAAGGGTATCCGACCTACAGATAAAGCAAGGGAGAAATTAGTGAATCATGAACCACAGAGTAATGACAATAAAATTAGTTTGGTTTGGATTCATTCCACTGGTTGGATGGACAATGTTTAACTTATGGATAGTTACAATGGCCATGACTTTCGGTTTGAATGTGAAAAAATGGTAACGTAGTTTGTGACTCGCCAACGAGCACACAGACATGGTTAGCGGTATCCGAAACGGATTAGCCTGCCACAGTGACCGAAGTCAAATGACACATGCGCTCCAAACTATCACCCCAAGTGACTTGCGATGCAGCACTTGTGGTTCCACTCGAACACCATAGGTCCGGTGTAAAGCCGGAGGAATAAGATCAGTAAGTGTGTGAGTGAGGCCTTTGCGTCCAGCCGGCTAACGCTGGTTAGAAAATTGATAGGTTAGCTCGAAACAGAAACCCCTATATCTCGAGAAATAAACAGGGAGAGAGACTGCAATGGTAAGATCTAAACTGGTAACGTAATGCAAGAAGTGGCTCAATATACGAGTACATGTTAGTGCACTCTAGAGAGGATATGCAGGGAAAGCAAAATGCAAGATTGGGCCGGAAGAAAACAGACAAAACGCGCACACACGAATACAAGCACTTTTATTTAGTTTGCCTAACGAAGTATCGTTATCAGCAGAAAAACAGTGAACACAACTGAGACGCAATTAACATAATTTCGAAAGGTGGTCTCATTTAAAAACAATATGTAGCAAAGTGATAGGGTCTACTTCATAAAAAGTTCCAGATATTCTACATAAAAAATCGACATCACAGATCAACAAGTAAAAGGCGGTACGTAGTGACAACTTTTTAGCTGTATTCATTTTCCCGCTTCAGGCAAATAATGACAGCATCCACGCTAATGAAAGCGACCAGCCACTATCTCGATCCGATCGATCATGAGACCCTAAACACGGTATAATAATTAACCGTTATAGCAAGGCGTTATGGGCGCACTGGTATGAGAGAATGGCAGTCGTCTAACGGTTGCGCTGCCAAGGATTTGACAGAAATGGATAGCAAATGTAAAAACGAAACGCTGTGTGCACTCATCTTCACGTATGATAAGCAACACAGTACGATACTCATTACATCGACGACAAGTTCAAATAACGAAACGGCCGAATTCGGCGAAAGGTGCACAGAAAACGACCTTGTAGTGGTCACCGTAAAGATTTTTGGGCACAAAACCAGTGTTAAGTATACGCACTAATTACATCTTACCAGGAAAACTCAATCAGCGTGAGATGATTTTAAGCCGGATGATTATCGAATGTGAAATACGTAGACAGAGCAGTCAGAGAATAAACAAATCATCCTCAGTTTATCTTGACACTTCTACTTTCTTGTTTAGAGAAGAACAAATGTGGTTTTCATACCTCCGGGAATCTGTTGCCATGCGTGCTGGATACAGTCGGGCCATCTAGGGGTAATCAAAACTAAAGACTACAGATAACAAAAACAGTTAAAAAGCCTCCTCGGGAGAGTTCGCCATCATAGTTCTAACACAAACTATCATTACTATCAACTTCCGATTGTCCAAGCGGAACACTATGCATTACACAGCCGCTGTCGAATAGACTATATGATAATTACTCTACGTGGTTGAATAGTGATTATGAACAGGGTCATAGTGACCTGCTGAACCGCCTAACCACTCAATTAATAAGAGGTCCCTTAGGATGTTTTCGGACGATCTATCAAGCGGCTAAATGTGATCAGCATTAGATAGTTGATTGCTACCGAGGCCATCGCTTGTGGAACCGTTACCAATCAGCTCGGAAAGACCGCAAAGTCAAAGATTATGCTCCGACTTTCACCCAATCTAACTCACAATTCAGATTAACAGTTTCATAACTGTTCGGAACAATTCGAATCAAGAACTGTTTAAAAAAAGGTTTCCTACATTGCACTGTAAACCATCTTAGAGTACCAAACAAGGAGACATTTTTATTTACTGATCTCAGAAACTAATACGAAACATTCCAGTTAGAACGAGATGAGTAACGGACGAAAGAAAACCTTATGATTAAAGATAAACTGAAAGTGAACACGGACAGAATGTAAAGCCAAATCGTTCAGTTATCCTCAGGAAAGTTCAACTGGATTCAGAAGCAAAACGTACGGGAATAGTAACTACTGTTAACATTCACACTGAACATCAATAGGAACAAGAAGGAAGACGCGGAGGCAGTAACAATAGTGGAAATATAACACTTGCTTCTTCACAAAAAGCTCGAGCTGAATCCAAATCAGTGAGCTCCCGCCATCGAGGTTGTGAGATTCCCATACAGTCCAACAGACGTGAAAACTTGAAGCGATTTTCGGCACTATCAATTGATTCAGCGCTCGTACCTAGTATGGGCACTTCGAGACGATGCATAGACATGGCAATGTTGTTCGGGCTTTGACCTCCCATACTGACGATCACACCAACGGCACTTTCAAGACTGCAAATTACAAGGATAAAATACAAAATAAAAAAGAATAAAACAAACGTACGGCACAGCAAATGTGGACCTTTATTCGGTTATAGGAGAGTTGAATAACGAATAAGCATTGTATAATCTAGTTGGGCTATTATTCTTTGATCGACGATTCAACTTACTAACTAAGTGTACAACAAACGTCTATACCTTAGGATTTATTTTCACATTCCCGCATGCATTTCAGTTTACAGAGTATCCTCTACACTATTTTTTGCAACAAACACAGAATGATAGGTGATCAACAGTGGATATTACCAAAAGCGTACAAGTGTATTCCTTGGAGTTCATACTACGTTGATATTATCAGACACCACAATGAAGACAACCGGCCGAAGAGGCAAGGTAAGACAGATGTAACAAAGTAGTCTGGACAGTAATTGAGAGAACAATTTATGTGCGACGATAGTTCTAGAATGTCATTCTCTGCCCCATCCAATTTTCATTCATGTAAGAACGACTCGCATTTTTATGAATAACGATATATTCTTAAATAAAAGACAGGTCCAAGAGCTGTATGCACAGAGTGCGTAGCCTTTCCACTCTGGGGTTGGACACTATCCGATTGTGGAAATTCGGGATTGAGGTCCAACGCGGTCCTCAGTTTTCGATTAAAGATGCATAGGCAACTCTCTTTCCCTCCGGAGAGTACATGTCTGAGGTTATCTGGTGGTTTGTCAAGAAACATTGCTGTAAATAACCTGGGAGGTCTGTCTTCCAGTGTTGAATTGCTCCTGTTAGAACATTGCAACAAATAACGCGAGGTGACAAATACCGCAAACAAATTCATCATAACTGATGAGTAGTCGGGGATTTGGTTAATTTCAAGTTGAAAATCACCCACAATTGATCGCAGCTGTCGCATTCCCATAGACTTTCAATCCGGCCCCATTCGGACGGCAGAGCCACTAGTCTCCAGTTTCGCCCTCAGTACAGCTCGCCAGTAGTGCATATCCTTGCCACTGCCGGGACTAGAACTCCGGCCACGCTTTCATGAGGCAATCTTGTTTACCATTGCGCCATTGACCTCACATTAGACACGACCGAATTATCATACGTGAACGCCCAACCATTTTCGCTTGTGAGTGATAGTCAGGTTGTCCGATCGTCTCGAAAGGAGACATAGTTACTGTCTGTTAGCCCCAATCGATAACCTCTCGATTAGGCTTAGTGAGTTCGGAGATTTCGACCTGCCTGTCGACAAACCAACAAACCTATCGGTTTGCTCCAATCCGACGTCAACACCACCAACAATGGTTTGACCTTCAATGACACGCTGCATGAACATTTACCAATAACACTGTCTGTCCAGAGTGGCAGGAAATTTCGAAGTGATGATGCTCTGACCGACCTGTCAAAAAGATTGTCATCGTACAATGAAAATACAGTCCTAATCAGAACAAATTCGTACAAATTGTTATTCACCACTTGCAAAACCATCTTCACATTAAATCGTGACAGACATGGTGGCTTCGCAGGAAAACTGAATAGGCAACGGATAAATGGTATTTGACAAGGGTCAAATCTAGGTGATCGACGTGTGTCAAAGGACAGTCAGTTAACAGGACCAGCCCTGTCTACCTTCGTGTCTGATGCGTGTCGGCTAACCAGTGCTAAGTGACCCTGACTATCTAAATTTTTGTCCATGAGGATATACATACATACAATACTTGATTCGGCGAAATGTTAGAGATAACTTCCAATTTTCCTCCAAAACTTTAGGCGATTCAGTAATGAGCTGGCCGTTTGGATGCTTGAATGGAAAGTGTGATAATGAATGACTAATTCCAGCGATGAGCCTACTGTTCATTGGCCAGATAGAGACAGCATTTTCTGAGTGGCTTCAAAGTTGGACGCTTGAAGACTGCAGCCGTCGAAAGGGCGTCCAACGTCAGCCACCAGAACCGATAAGGGATAACGCCATCTGGATGTGGCATTGAATCATCCTGCAGACGGTTCAGTTCAGAGGGGCATTCAGAAGAAGGGGACTTTGAACTGCCAGTATACTCACCTTTTCAGTTACGCATCCCTCAGACAGAAAAGAAACCTCGCTCATAGTTTAACATACGGATGACATGGTTGAGGCAGAAATGATGTTTTCACGCCGGATATTCGCACAGAACGCCTACTCTGTAAGCTTTGCGGATAGACATATGGAACTGACGTAACTGGAAGTTAAACTCTCATCTGCGGAAAAGAAATTGGTTTCCATGACGCTAGACTACAAAAGCAAGGCGTTCGCTGAACTGGTGATGCGTAGAATAAGTAACACAATTGAAAAGACCTACAGTATGGCACACGTGCGAATCTCATTCAGATTCAGCCCGGTAGCCCAAAAAGCATACCAAAGATACGTTGCCTAAATGTGTGATCTCATTTTGTGTTCTCTTTCACATGCTCTTGTGGGGTAGATTACGTCGGTCGCACAGCCAGGCGTCTTTCTTAGAGAATACGTAAGCACCATTCAACATGGCTGACCAAGGGCAAGGTGACGTTTATTTTCAGTGCAATTCTGGCGCATCTTGTTGACTCAGAGCATCAAGTCTTACGGGAGGCAGCTTTCCAGCCCATCTACCGTTTGCTCAGTCGTCAATCTAAAAGGGTCAAATGTCGTAGTCTGGCAACCTTGGAAGCAATCGGAAGTCGGCTACGCAACCCACAGTCAAGTCCTACGGCTATCACGGCCCCCGTTACCTACTTGACACCTTCGGAGGTCAATTTTGTCACCGAATTGTCCTCTAATTCACGACTGCGTGACATAATCACGTGATTAATTACCCTTGATTTTGCCGGCTTGACAACCATGATGATATAAAGTGTTAGATAATTGGCTCGATGATGAATAACCGAGAACAGGCTGTTCGCCAAAACACCTCCTAATTTTAATGAACTCCACCTTTCTCTTAAGGTCCATTGTAGTGTGACCAATGACAATAAAGTCATTTGAGTAGACAGCGGCATTCAACATGTGTGTCAAGATGGTGTCCACCACTCGCTTTTAAAAGTGCTAACGTCATTTTGAACCAAATAATAGACAACTGAAATGTAAGAGCCCTAAATGAATGTTGAATAGTAGTAGTTCTTCGTGGGTTCGCGAAATACGTCACGTCGGTTGACTTCTCCGTAAGGTCCCCCGGTATCGGTAAGAGATAATGCGTCTCAACATGCGCACAGCCGTATGGTAACGTTTTCCTTTTTGATCACGATTATAGGGGACACCCACACCTGGCAGTTACTTGTTTCAACTAACTCAAATTTCTGAGAACGCTCGAGCTTTTATTCCAATGCTGCAAATGTAGCACATGGGACTAAGAGTTTTGATCAAAACAGTGGCGAGACTGTCGGTCGAACAAGTAAAACTGCTTGTACTTTGGCACAGCAACCTAGTTCATCTCTGAACATGACCACGTACCCCCATCTATGAGCTAAAGCAAAACTTCTGGACAGAGTTCCTGCGTTGACTGTCTTTGCAGATGTACAGTGAGGGTTTGTAGGGTGGGCGAGGTTGTTCGGTCCAATCCAATCGAAGGAAACCGCAACCAGGAACAAAGCAAGTACCTGTAGCTGACGATTCGCCGAGAGATCCGAAAGTAGGAATATTAAGCATCGAAGCAACGGAGCATAATCTGAAAAGTTATCTAAAACTGGAACATTGAATTCACCAGAGGATAAAGAAGACTGAATAGGAGATACTGCGGGAAAACTTTGCTGGTAAACTGATACCACGCGAAAGTCGCTGAGAAAAAAACAAGGTGAATAAGAACGTTGAATTCACACAGACGGTTCAAAAAAAGGATATACTCCTGTTCTGCTAGTCGAAGATGATCATTTAGTCAACGATATCTTGCACAAACTAAAATCTACTCTAGCTCGAACGTATGCGCCTTCGCAGTTGCGCTTAGTTCAACCCACTAGAGAACCAGATCTTCATAGTCATGAACGCAGTTCTGACTCCCAGGTTGTGAGTCGGTTTACCTGAAGTTGTAGCTGATGACGCGCCAGCCTCAACTTGATAGACCAGCTGCTCGAATTCTGAGATCATCATCGATGGCTAAACATCTCATGATAACAGATCAAGTTCTGAAACGGAATCAGAAAACTAGTTTCATTTTCTAGATGTGAATTTGAATAGGTGTGTAGATGGTAGTTTAAAACGCTTCGTTTATCGTAGAGCGAATTGGACTGGGCAGCATACAAATTCTAGCTTCGTGCCTTTAAAGCAAAAACGAAACTTCGTTCGCTGCCGGACTAGTAGAGCAATGAAAATTTGCTCTGCAGACACAATAGACCAGAAACTGGAGACAGTCGCCAACGTGGTGCGGGAAAATGGCTACCCGGATCGCTTCTTAACTCGAAACATGATATTACAACAGAGACTTTAAACCGTCGATTTTATCAGACTCTTAGGCACACACTTCTGGCGGCAACGCTGCGCAGTTGGTTCACCACATTCCCCCGCTGACTCTGAGCTTGAAAGACAAACTCCTTGTCCTCGACCAACCCAAGGTTGCATACTTATTTTCCTGCTGTTGTACAGCAGAATATGTATGTCGCACGACGAGGCGTTTGTCAAAACGGATCAAAGAATACCATCCAATGTAGTTCGGGACAGGTTCAGCCAAATCCATCGACAGTGCAGTCGTCGCACATCTGGCAAATACTGGTCACCAGGTTGACCCCACTCAGGCGTTCCGTGTTGCCTGCACAGTCCCGATAAACCACTCCAGACTTGTCAGACAAAGGATGTTGGCTACCACTAAATCAATCGCCATTCGATTACGCAATCCGATTCTGTGTTCATACAAAAAATTCGTGCAAGCCCTGCAGTTGCCGTGGCCAAAGGTCACACCATCTGTCTGCATGTCCACCCAAACTCCAACCGATAACTTTGTGACGTAATGGTGGGTGAAACTCCAAACCACCCATCGTTAACACTGATGGTTTGCTCTCTGAGTGACTGACCTATAAAGGCCTGGATATTTCGTAACATTTTGCTTGATCCAATGACATTCTGCTAAACCACTTTGTTTTGTGTACACATTGCTTTTGACTATCCTGAATCCATATAATTGTACTGATCTGATGATGAATTATCGACAACAATTGTTCGTCACGTTTATTCTTCTAAGATCAAGTAAACTTAGTAAACTCATCCATTATACTGTTCTGCAACCGGAACCCGAAGATGCTGGCTTTTTGCGAGACGATGCTTATCCAAACTTATCCAAACTTTATGTGCACAGAAG
The DNA here is from genome assembly GCA_013368495.1 of Paragonimus heterotremus. NCBI lineage: Eukaryota > Metazoa > Platyhelminthes > Trematoda > Plagiorchiida > Troglotrematidae > Paragonimus > Paragonimus heterotremus. The sequence goes on from LUCH01001309.1 coordinate 55,352, forward strand.
TGACTGAGGCCATCTGTCGGATCGTCATAGTCCTGATTACATAATACTTGGGGTGTTTGTAGATGTGTCTGCCAACTATATACCCTTACCCGTATGATGCAGCATGTAGCATGTATGTTTTACGTTTGTGATTGACGAGAGTAAACAAAATGTTAACATATCGTCTTCTTTCAGCGCTGAAGAAGTGGTTGAGAGAAACTGATTGTTTCACAGTTAATTTGTCAGTTGATCGTGAAGAAGATAATAGAAGAATGGTAAGAAAATGGTCAAGGACAGTTTGGACAGACTGTTTAAGCGTCACAAGGGACACACGCACTGAGATTACAAAACTTATTGCTATGAGTTCGGCAATAACCAGAATGAGATGCAGAACTGTGCTAGGTAGTTTAACTGGAAGACAGTGTACGATAAAAACTACATGGAGAATGAACAGCCTATACAATGAAATAGAAACTAGGAAAAAAAGACTGATGTAAACCTCGCCGAGCCAATAATTGTGACATAAAACGGGAAATTCATTCGAGCAGTGAGTCATCTGGAATTTAGTATGGTCACTGTCTACCGCTCAATGGTGTTGTCTATACTGCAGTACGGCAGTGAGACGTGGACATTGTATCAGCGGAACGTGCGCTATCTGAGCCGCTTTCATTTGCAATGTCTAAGACGCATCTTGGGTATTCGGTGGTCGGACATGGTTCCGAACACTGAGGTACTGCGGCGAGCGGATATGAACGGGATGGAAGCCTTGCTGATGTTGAATCAGCTTCGCTGGCTGGGTCATGTCCGTCGGATGGACGATGACCGTATCCCGAAGCAGGTGCTGTATGGACAACCGAGATCAGGTAAGCGAAATCCTGGTGGTCCAAAGCTGAGATACCAAGATGCTGTGCAGGTAAGTCTTTCACGTTGTAAAATTGATTTCAGATGTTGGAAAGACTTAGCGTTGAACCGGACTGCTTGGAGGAATACAATTCGGACGGGCGTCCGCGAGTTCAGCGAGCAGTTATTGCGCGGCAGAGAACGAAAGCGCGCGGTACGCAAAGGAACCATCGGTGCCATAGGTCGTGGTGACATGACTATATGGCGTTGCGATGTGTGCGGCCGCGAATGCGCTGGCCGCCTTGGATTAGTAGGTCACCAGCGTACTCATAGTGCACCGTCGGCGAAGAGACAAGGAGTACGCTAGGCTCAGGTAGGTCTTATCAGCATATCCGTTCTGTTTTTGTTAATGATTGCATCGACCAAGACCATGGTCGTTTGGCGAACAAGCTGCTCCTCTTTTCAGAAACTTGGGTGTCTGTGATCTTCTACCTATTCTTTTCTTAGGCTTTGCTGGTTTATTAAATGATGAATCGTTCGCTTGATCTTTTCGTAGTTCAACTTTGAGTTTTGTTTTTCAACTTTATCCTCTGTGGAATGCACTACCATGCACTCGTATACTGAAATACTTCTTGTATTACATTTCACTCATCTTTCTCCCTGGTATAGATCTTGCCATTACAGTCTCTCTGTGTGTTTATTTTCCGAGAGATAAGGATTTCCTTTCCGTGCTAGCCATTCAATTGGCTAACCAGCATTAGCCAGCTGGACACAAAGGCCTCACTCACACACCTGCTGGTCTTATTCCTTCGGGTTTACACCGGATACGTGGTGTGGGAGCGGAACCGCAAGTGGTGCAGCGCAAGCCACTTCCAGTGACGGTTTAAAGTGCAGGCGTCCTTTGGCTTCGGTCACTGTGACAGGCTAACCCGTCTCGGATGGCGCCAACCAGTATGGTCACTGAGTCATTTTCGAGTATGACCGGGCATACAGGTAACAATCATTTGACGTGATCATCTGAAAATTCACGAGTGATGACTCAGTCATGCGCTGTCTAAAGAAAAAAGCGTACTAGTTAAGCGTACGTAATGTATGCGCAACACAGGTGTGGGGTTTGAAAGAAAAGCTGAGACCTACCCCAAGTGGTCAAGGCTATAAAGTCAATCATGTAACAGACGCATGTTATCTTGTAGCTTAGTTACGTAAGCCATGGTCGTAGTCTACTAAGTCATTCGGTTTCACGTGCATTTACATTTTTGTGGAACTACTGTGACGCCTTTTTCTTTGGAGTTTGTTGACCCCGAGTACTCAAACATTGTGCACGTTACATAACTTATGTGGCGAGGTTCCGTAGCACATGAAAGTATACAAATTAACCAACTAGAATCAACTGGAAACGTCTGAAATCTCGGGCGGCAGGCATTGTGGATACCGAATTGGGAAACCGAAGTCTGGTATCACCAACGGCTATGGTAGGGATAACGATAACCAGGATAGCATAAAACGTTGCGATTGAATGCACTCCGACAAAACTCTTGCCTAGCCTACTAAATATTTCAATGTTCACTGATAATGCTCCATGATCCGATGACAAAGAATAGCCCGCTTGTGAGGCAGTTGTGATTACCATTCAAGTAGCCAGATAGCCGTTGTGTAGTGTGATAACAGTTAATCAACGTGTGGACTACAGCGGAAGGTCGCGGAGAATCATGACATACTGGGATGATGAAACAGAGTAGTGTGATTCCAAAAAAGCATATACTTCTAATTTTCGCAGCACACAGAAGTTAGATTTTAACCAAGATGACCGAATAAACTGAAAAATACAATTGTGACCGGTAATTGGCGTGAGTGCAGCCGAGCCAGAGCAATACTAAATGATAGAAATAAGAGAACATGATGATCAGTCTCGGTCGTTTGGAAAGATAAAACTCGAATCGACATAAGCTGGCCAAACTGTCAACAAAGAGTTGTTCATTTCTTTCAAGCACCGATAAACTTACCGCCTAGACATACGAATATAAATACGCATACAAACACAAACAATAGTACACTGAATTAATTGTGTTGACAAGCAATGGGCGGACGACGACGTCAGTAGTGTGGTGTCTTACAGAACTGCATGCTTTTGGACAGTATAAAGTGATACTCATCAACCGCGTGACTCTTCAAAATGGGGTAGAGGATTTCAGTTACACCAATCCGCTGGTGCTCGTAATGTGTGCCAATGTAACCGGAAACCGCAGTTACACAATCCTGACGTGCTTTCAGTGAAATGAAAGTACCAGCTAGTAACAAACATGACAGACACCTGTGCTCACAGTCTGTGCATTTTAGGCAAGTTCAGTTAGTGATGCAACACACTTCTCACAGGAAGCATGCTACGTATTACCGGATAATAGGTGGTGGGGAAAGATTTGTGCAGTGAATAAAACAAACCAAGATTTGGAAGGTTCAATTAGTGAACAATGGAATTTGTAGAATTGATTTGTCTGAATTAATCGGGTTTTGGTCTACAGGAAGCCCGATTATATTAAGCTGAACAAAACAAACCGACCGCGTATGTAGTTGCATATACGGTTCGGCTGGTCCACAACATTGGTGCAAGTATATTGTGTCCCCTCTGTCAAGCCTCGGTGCTCGTGTGTACTGTACACCGAGACGAACAAAACGAGCAGAAAATGAATGTGTCGGATTAGAAGTTCTAAAGTCGTGAGAAAATTTTTCTATCCTCACAAACTGAGAAAGGAGAAAACTCTCCTAGTGAACAGTAGGGGATTTCGATCTATGTAATCTCAACATCGTCCACTTTTCGAAAGGGACGGACTAGAAACTCTATAGGAATACAACAGCTACGATCACTTGTGAGTGATGTTCAATTTATACAGATACTCCTCCTCTAAGTATCCCCGCGCTTGTGATATCAACAGCACTCCAGCTTACCGTAAATTGGGTACGCACACGGACACAGAATGTTATTACTCATTACTGATAAATAAATGAAACAAGCACACCCACCTAACTCTGACGAATAACTGGGCATTATAAGTGATAAGTTTCCTTTGTGAAACTTAAACTCGACTTCGAGGTAAATGCGTGGTGAGTTTTGAACTAGTACATATCGCGATTGAATGCAGAAACCAATTTCGTTCGCGAAGACTATGTCCTTAAATGCAAGAAACACCAACATTATAAATAAGAGCTTACGAAAGAATAGGGATAGATTAACCACTCAGTTCTTTGTGGAGTTGAGATAAGATACTTACTTGAACACATCAAGAACACGCTCCAAGGATAGCTCATCAAAATAGAGTCGATCACACATGTCGAAATCGGTGGAAACCGTCTCTGGGTTGCAGTTCAGCATGATGCTTGACCAGCCCAAGCGACGTAATTCTTGTACACAACCGACAGCACACCAATCGAACTCAACACTGGATCCGATACGATAGACTCCGGAACCGAGCACCATAATTTGCGCTAACAGAAGACAATTGTGAACATACGGTCACATATGTTAATCGGTAAAAAGGTTAATATTACTAATCAAAGTTAAAGATGCTTGCACGCTAAAATGATCCTTGTCGTCACATGTGTGCTGGATACTATCAAGTGGTACAAACCCATATGAGACTCGTCGAAATTGGCGGAGGCCCAGTAAACGAGACTCAACAAATGGTAACATTGCAACCTTAACAACGGAAACTAAAGGAACAATCATTATATGACCATTATATAACCAAGTGGTTGAGTGTTCACATGTGATAATTCGGTCGTGTCTAATGTGAGGTCAATGGCGCAGTGGTAAACAAGGTTGCCTCATGAACAGTGTGGCCGTGGTTCTAGTCCCGGCACTGACAAGGACATGCACTGCTGACGAGCTGTACTGAGAGCGAAACTGGAGACTCGTGGTTCTACCGTCCGAATGGGGCCGAATGGAAAGTCTATGGGAATGCGACAGCTGCGACCAATTGTGGGTGATGTTCAATTTATATGAACCATCAATTTATCAATGAAAGCAAAAACGTTCGAACAGTTTTGAATGGGCCCACAGCTTATGTGTGAATGCACACCAAGCTGTCGGAAATAGAAGTTAGAGTGAAAAATCGTTAGAACAGTCTGGGACAGATCTAGGTAACTACCGTACTGCCATGGACACCGTACAGTTTGAACTGTCAGTTAGGACTAACCACGAGAAGAAAACAAGATTTAAAAGTGATCCGTTACTTCACATCCAAAATAAAGACTGGATGGACAAAGTGGTTTCGACTTCGATGACTATACCACATGCGGGTAATAAATGTGAGATGCAAACCAGCAACGATTGTGTAACGAAGTGGAAGCAGTGCCCATTTTGTCCGACAGGTAAACGCTTTGAAAACTGTTAGCCAATACAAAGAGAACATCATTGATGTAGCGAGTGGGCTACAAAGCACTATATTTCGCGCAGCACGATGTCTGGCTAGTAATCGGAGACGTAGTTTGCAATCCATTCTGTTTTAACACTTGTATACTTAGCTTTTGCACACTCGAAGACAATGCGCATAAACTTCAGGTTGTCAGTCATCACTGGACCCAGATTACCGCCTTATTGAAAATTTAAAGAGTGTACGAACACACTGTTCATGACTATTGCGACCTGGCTGACGTCGAACGAACTGCTGTTCACAGAACCACGTTGGTGAATCAGGGGGATTCTGAGGACTGTGCAACTAAGAATGTAGAATAGTCGACCACGGATTGCGTCTTGAATAGTCACCCTAGAAACCCTGCATTCTTCATCAGGATATTACAGTTCAGTGAACGTTATAGATATTAAATATGAAGCATCAGATCAAAGGGAAAACATTCAGCCATCAAGTACACTTCCAGTAGGCTAGAAGGAAGAAGTCCTGCGTGTCTGGTATTTTGGATTGCATTGTTTAGGTAGGCACAGCATCAATCAGAAGCTCGAAAAAAATAAACCAACAAGATTGTACTACAGCAGACAAGGTTTTTTCTAGGCATGCAAACAGTCACATTCACCTGTGGTAAGAAAAAACCATAGAAACAAACACACTTCGGCGGGAGAGTGAATGTCATCACAGATTCACTGTTCAACATAATCTTCAGATGGGACCTCAAAGGAAATCCTCTTTCCAAACGTTTTATATCCATCAGGTCTACCAGACAGTCCTGAGGTCAACAACATTGTCCAAATTTTATTCGATTGGATGAATGACCAACCCGGTACAAACTCTCCGCGTGCCACAAAATCGCGTCGAAAAAAACTCCTTCACGAACTACTCTGTGTGCTGTGCAAAAATTATAAGCATTGACAACTCAAAGTCTATCACGCCCTGGACATTGCAGACAGCGCCAGTTGTGATGACCTATGGAGCAGACATCTACACCAATCTCCGAGTGACTGATTACGTACACAAAGGCGTTGAACTACTGAATGGTCGCGCCTGTGTTTCTACACCACTCAAGATAAGGACCAACCAGCTGTAACAGTGCCCACAGCCTTGCCGATGCAGCCTATCTCATTCACAGTCGTAAGAATGGTTTTATTAACTGGGCTAAGCCATCAGTACAAACTGTAGGGGTTAACCACCACGCCCCTATGGTCCAGACCTTGTCAACCAATTGGTTCAACTGGTCACAACAGCCTGCCAACACGACACGTCCCAGTGACTCATGCCAGTGCGCCTCCACGCCATGAGAATCGGGTCGTGGATCCGGTGTTTCGGAAACACGGTGACCTTAACGTAGGTACGCCGGCTCCAAATGGGCGCGGCGGTCACATAACGGCCCAGAGTTCAGACAGACTTGACTCACAGAGCTGCTCGATCATTCAGCCAACCGCTGCTTGCATTGTTTCCGGGGTGGCATTTGCGTAAAAAACCGTACGTTGTCCGGCCCAATAATGCTGCATGCTATTCAATAGACACCTGGCTCTAAACGGAAACAATATTCACGACAGTATATAAGTGTGTGTTCGCACACACCAAGCATGCGTGTTGACCGATCAATCGATCGGCAAGCAATCCCCGAAACTCACTGTATGATGTTACATGCAGTGGAGCAACAAGTATTCGGAACGCCGGCCAGAATTCTGCCTGCAAAGGAGCATACGCCTCACAGACGACGATTGAACTTAGCACAAACTGACCGCCAGGAGTATGCGGTGTGTTCGTGATTATCAGCCCTAGTTGCTTTGTCAACTTTCTCAAGCGAGTCTTCCGTTTTTATTAAGTTCACAAGTAAAAATCCAGCGAACTGATGCCTGTGGGTCGAAGTTGCCAGTAAACCGGTCCTCAACGGCCGATCCACCGCCGATTCGAGGCATCATCCAAGTGACCTCAAACGATCTGGAGGTAAACAGTTCTAGCAAGGGTGGCCTGGCATCTCTCAATAAGAGAACTTATTTTGCGACTGGCATGTGACTGCTTGCCGTATAGCCATCCAGATCAAACATGGGGATATAATGGAGACTACAAAACGCAAAGTTTAACCGTCTTGTGAGAAACGAAAACCCCTTTGGGAACAAAATTCCCGTCGACGGTTTGATGACTAATTGTAGAAATCAATGTCAGGCTCACGACCGTCGTAAATAAGTGAGTCAATGCGTCAACGACTGTCGCTTAATCAACAACCCAGCAGTGGACATGTAAGGGGATAGACAAATACAGAATCATGACCGGGGTGGTGGACTTAAAACTAACCAGAGACAAAACAACCATCCCCCATGGATTTCATGTGGGTCTCCTCCAAAGACAAGTGTGAAGCGTTGGAAAAAGTGGGAGTTGGGCCGAGCCAATCACACGATGTGACGAGAATAACCATAAGCTGAAACTTTGCCAACTATTCACTGACTGATTATGCGCTCTAGGTAGAGTGTTTTTGAAGCAACATTAAATTCATTCACCAATGAAACCGTCAAGGAATGAGCCAGACTGAACGATAACAAGGGAGAAATATGGATGAACCGAAAAAGTCGTCACCGATTCACAATCATATTCGCAAAAAGCTTGTACGCTAAGAAGGAACCTGAGGACAGGCCCATTGTTGAGGAATTTAATCGGGCTGTATACTGCCTCGTCTGTATCACACCTACACAATATGACGGCAGTCCACCTGAAGTAATCAGGGTTGGCAAGAGGACAACCCTCTTAGACTGCTGCCACCGGCTACTCTGTCAGTACTGGGTAGAAAAGGTAGAGCACCAACATATTTATGAAATCAGCAATGCAATTCTTTGCCCGTTAAAGGTGATAATAGTCAAAGCAGCAACTGCTGGGCAGATCTTCATCATGGGAAGCACGAGGAGGACAGTTTTTCGTACCGTTGTCTACAATCTAACGGCTGGCTGTATGCACCTATTCGCAATACTACCGACATGTTTTCCGTTGTACAACGCATCATACTTGCCGTACGACCCCATAGCCATTAAAGTGAACTAAGGAACATCATCCGACTTGGATGAGAAACGGGTTGATCAAATCGATAAAGGTCCTCATTACTGGCCATTTTGTTGACATGAATCACCATGGTGAATCCGTATGGTCGTTCTGCCTCATTTCATGAGCACTTAAAACCCAATCACAATCAGTCCAACAGTATGACCTAGGAACAGCTAGGTTGGTTGCAATCAAGAAGGGTAACCCGGTGGTGTGAAGAGAAGACGTTAAGTCAATCACCGAACCTACCATGGTTTTAAACCAGTGCATAGCCAATGATGATGACATATAAGACGTCATTTCGGAAGCACAAATGAACAACGAAGAAGTTAAGTGCAATCGGTAGCCGACAGACGTGACAACAATCAACAAATTAAGTGACTCATTCACCATGAGCAACTCAACAGTGATTGCTACGAAAATTAGTAGCTAATATATAATTCCTGGACATGTAAAGATCTGATGAGAATATCCGGGAAATGTCTATTTTTAAGACAGCCATAAGAGAAGTGCTATGAGCCAGGACAACTATGCACTATATTCATGGATTTGCTGAAGACCTTTAACGGGATCAGCACCTAAAGTCTCTGTGCATTTTCCTTCAAGAGGTGGTGTACACTCAAGCCCCTCAGACTGATTAGTTTTCCGTAAGGATAGGAAGAGCAACATGTAGTCCGATCATTCACCCCTTAACCAAAACACAGGTAAATACTAGCCTCTAAAAGGCAGTACGCTCAATTAACGGCTGCCGTCACAAGTCGTTATCTCTTCGACACGCAATGGAGAACGAATTAGCACTGTATGAATGTGAACAGGGGCAAATGTACAATGAATTCTGGCTCAACAAGTGCTGTTTGCGCGCGATTCTGTCCTAATGGCACACTCAATTAAGGACGTGTGCTCAGCATACTAATGTGATTCAGACGCTGTCCACACGTTGGAAATCATGCACATAAACAATCCACCTGTCCTGACTCGGACGAATCCTTGGCAGAACATCAGTACATCATCATTAACCAAGAGCAGAAAAACATCACTTGTTCGCGCTGGTGTTTAGCTGCCACGTACTCATGAAGAAAAGAGCAAGTCACAACCAAAAAAGAAGAAAGAGAAGGAAGAGAACCTAATTGATAATAAAACCTCACGTATGTACTGGAAACATTTAAAATCAAAGTGTTTATACCTCGCAAACAAACAACCGGGCGGCTGTAAGTGAAAGTAAAGCATCATCGAAAAGATAGTTTCCTCAGTGCTAGCATACAGGAATGGGGCGGGTATTAGTTGAGCATCCACTCCTCTCAGCCAAACAGGATGCGCAACCCGCAGGATCTAGCCGAATGGAGGATGACCTAATAAGGGGATATACCGTACGAAGAGCTATCACAAGCTACAGCCCTGATGAAAGACTAGCCTTGGATAAAAGGATGTTCTCAGGTATTATGCAAGGACTAGCAACATCCGACGAACTGTTTGAGAGGCCGTGACAGATGCAGATAGTCCATTAGAACAAATGCGAGTTGAAATGACCGAAGGAGGAAAAGAGAGTAGGACAGTGAAAACGGAAGATCAGACCAGCACCGCCAGAGTTCGATACGGCCCACACCCACAACAGTGATAAGAGAGATCTTTGAACAGCACAGTCATACTAAACTGCGCAGCGGTACACCAGTAGATCAAAAGGCGCAACAAACCACCACCTACGATGGACGGAAGTCACCAATTAACACATGATTAGCAAATGTGGTATAAAATAGCACGTTTTTAAGTTGGTTGGATGGAACCAGATGACACTGTGACATGATAATAGGGATAGCAACCAACAGATCAGCAACTCAGTGCAACCGATGACAGGAAGGCAGCAAAGGTTCCATCCACATTGGAAATGAGGGTACTAATTTAAGTTTGAAACATTGGGTTCCCTTCAATAACTTCATCAGCGCAGAAAGAAGACATATGTTGCGATATGTTAACATTTCGTTTACTCTCATCAGTCGCAAACGTAAAACATGCAAGTTATATATGATAGACAATTAGAGATAGACAGGGTATGGACACGCATACAATCACACCACGAATTATGTCATCACCACCACGGCAACCCTATAGGTTGCTTCACCTTATGATAACCTTATGATAACAGGTCACCAGGTGGTCCCTCTTAACTCTTTCAAAATATTGTTACGTCATCAGAACCCGAAACTACTGGCCTTTAGCGAAGCCATGCTGATTAGAGCTCACCAGCCGGCGCTATGTGCACAAAAGTGGGTGAAGCAACCTATAGGGTTGCCGTGGTGGTGATGACATAATTCGTGGTGTGATTGTATGCGTGTCCATACCCTGTCTATCTCTAATTGTCTATCATATATAACTTGCATGTTTTACGTTTGCGACTGATGAGAGTAAACGAAATGTTAACATATCGCAACATATGTCTTCTTTCTGCGCTGATGAACTAATTTAAGTGTTGACAATGTACACTCCAAACTATGATACATAATTCACAGTTCATTAAGTTGAGCACGATCAAGGTGATAAAGAAGATTGGAATTACTTTTAGGTTTAAACTGTACATCGTGTTTTCCGACTGGGTTGAGACATAGCCTTGCTGCGTTTATAAAGGCTGTCGGCTCAGTGCACCCTCCAAGCTGCAAGACACGCGCCAGAGGCAAGTCCGCATAGCTCAAATATAAATAGTTTGTAGTTGCTGGCCATTCGCCAGCAACGGTGTCCACTTGACGTACAATGGGCTCCAAATGCAGCTCCTCTCTGACCTCGCGTACAGATAAATCAGAAGAGCGAAGCGACTTTGCAATTTGTTTGTCGCTAAATCCAAGACGTTTAGCGCAAACCAGTTGATAGAGTGCGGTTAAGGAAGAGTTCGCGGTCCAGTCACGGGCACCTTCGAGTTGAGATCTAAACAGCTTGCCGATTTTCGCCAAACTGCCTTCATGAAGCTGAAAAGAGAAAACGATTGGAAAAAAATGACTGGAGACGTACTGGTAGATGGCACTGTGCAAGATGAAGTAGTGAAGTCACAGTAACATAAGTACAGAAAGATTTGATGAACGGGAGGGGGGAATTAGGCTTAAACAAAACATGTTGCACCTGAACAGGTGATAAGGATTTTGGCTCTTAGTCATAGACGGATTGATTGATACTTATTCACTGGCTCCAAACCGTGGTAGGCATACGACTTTGAAGCATAGGTTAGAATGCTAAAAACCTAGCAAACAAAAATCCTGTCCTACACAATTGAGTTGTTGAACAGTTGACAGTTCACGGTTTGCCAAAAAACAGTGGTGGAATCCTTACCTGTTTAAAGCAAAAGGGCTCTCAGTGAGCACTTAACAAATAATTTCACCTACCTCACAGTTTGTTACTTTTCTTCTTTCATGGTTTTCAGGTGGCATTCAGTCTGAGACCAAACTCGTGTATACTAGTAATTATGTTAATGGGCGATACGCAACGTCAGTGAAAGCCGAATGAATAACAGAGAAATAGATTAGGCCCGAAACTTATATTCGTTCAGGCGGAAGTATCACATCAACCACGTCATCAAAGTTGGCAACACATTAGTGGTTCGCGCCGATGTTTAACTGCTATACAACCGTCGATAAAAAAAGCAAGCTCTAACAAAAAAAGCGAAACTAAAAAACGGAGATGGGAAAACCAAAAGCAACACGAACATAGAGAGAGCATTTCCAGGCACGACTACGGGCCACAGATGTGGTCTTAATTTGGTAGGATAACTGTAGGAGAGAACACGGCCTCTCATCACTACAAGCTTCCTACCTCGAAGTATCGATTTGAAACAACGCGATGCAGCTGGCCTAATCCTTATGTAGATGGGATAGGTTGCCCCCCACACCGTTAGTGTCATTAACTCGGCGACATTACACGAATAAATGTCAACCCGGATACTTTTCGGACTACAGATAAGCGGTGTAAGACAGACATCACTTGATCTCCATCTTAGTTGAAAGATAAGCAGTTCTACGACCGGATCTTATTTACTTAACGTGGGCCCTAATTCCCACCTGACAAATCGTCAGCAACTTTGGCATATCGGTCAGATAAAATCAACTACGACTACAATCATTGCGTGTAAAGTGATATGCTATTGTGACTTCAGGACTAAAGGACGGAGACCGTTCATTTACGCTAGTGGATATTACAAAACACAAATCGCACAGAACGGACCTGACAAGTGCGAAAAGTGAGGGGAGACATTGCTGTCTTTCCAGCAACATGCCTAAATTCAGAAAAGGCGTAGCGAACAAAACACACTTATTTGAAGTCAGCAAAACACAAGACGAAATTAAAAACAGTCAGAAGCAAAAGTAGCACGGTTGGGAGAAGACTAGCACTTAGAGGCAGTGCATATCACAACGTTAACCAGTAATTGCACAAAAAGTTCAGACATGCTCCATCTCACGGTATTGCATGTCGTCGACGAATAAGCTGAGTAATTGGCACCCAAGAGAGACCGTTTCGTAGAAATGATCACTTATGATCGATCCTGACTAGTAGTCTTTCTACAGGAGGGCTAAGGTAGTCCATACGTCCAGATGAGGCATTTTATTTACATTTTGTAGTTTTAGCTCACATCATGAAGATCAAGGCTTATAATACAGGTACCTATGTATAACATTATTTCAGCCAAAATGAGTCAAAAGACAGAATCAGGAATACTTACAGCCTCTAACTCTGTTTGACACTGAGTAATGGCAGCAAATCGATATAAGAACCAGTTGTCGATCTGAGTGAGATCATGTATTCGCTTCACGGACCAACCCTCCCGCAGTGCTGCGGCCAACACGAAGATTCGTTCATCTGTCGGCTCGGCCAACAGACGAGAGTCAGCCGTATGGTCTGCCGCATCAAATCCGGAGATATCAGATCTACTCATACGCAATGCCTTTTGCATTGCCTCTTCGAAACACCGTGAAATTGCCATCACTTCACCCACACTCTTCATTGAGCTCCCAATGTCGCGTGTGACCTAAAGAAAGAGAAAGAGGAAATTATGAACGAATGAGCCTGACATCATGTAAAGTTGGCCAGTGGTCTGTACAAACAGACGATAGGATTCGAAAACAGTTTGATTCATGTCAAATCCCACCTGGGTGGTCATCGATAAAAAAAACTGTTCTTCAATGAGCAAAGCAACATCAATCGTACAAAGTTTTTCAGCCCATAATAATAATGTCTGCAACAAGCATTGTAGGGATGTTGCGAAATTCGTTTCAACAGAAAATACACAACTTCAACCTGTTATTTGTTCCTTAGAAATACAACGCTCACACATATGACAGGTCGTATAGTTGTTATTCGTTTAGTTAGCGAATTTAAAAAAAAACCGATAATCAAATTGAGGGCGGCAAACGTTAGTACGAGTAGGCTCGTGTTGGTGGGGTAAAATGAAAGCGAGTAAAAAAGACCAAGTATATAGAGGAAACCGTAGAAGAAGATGATAAAATTAGTGCAAATGCGCACACAACCTTGAACAGTTCAATTCAAAAAGAACATGCAATGGGCGTTGGTGAGGAAACTGATAACACTGAAAATAATATTAATAACTGATATTAAAGTTGATAATTTAAAAATGATAACTGGAAATGATAATTTAAAAGACGAACATTCCATGGTTAGAAGCATGAAGAAAAAACGCGGCTCGTTGTTAGCCGATACGACGGAACAGAGATAGAGAAAGGGGAAAATGAGAGTATTTATGGAAAGGGAGTAAATGAATGAGAGTCGAACGTTTATCCATCATGTGCGCACAATAGTTAACTCGTCACACACATGTGAACAAGGACAAAATGACTAGAAAGACACTTGGAATCTTTCGGGTATATGGGCTTGGTTAGGCGCTAAGCAAACTGACCGTGTAGAGAACACTAATTTATAACTCTACGACTTATGACAACAAACATCCATACTTATTCCCACCAACTTCGATATACAGCACGTTCGCAATATTTCCACAAACATGTGAATCAGACCAACATGATGAAATGATTGTCATTTATCATGCTTGACCCTATATCTTCTGTTGTCCATATCCAGTAGCGTTTCAATATTCTTTAGTTATCGGCTTACCAAAGTTTGACAACTCACTTGCTTGCCATGTGCTTTGGAATCTATCCTGTTATTGTGAACTACGCTGTTCTCGATCATCAACATGAAATGCCGGTCCACTCAAAGTGGATCCAGCTTTGAATTTTTCACTACCGGTGAAATCTCGACTGCTAATTAGACTTTCAAACATTACCAAACATCTGTGCGACAAGTCTCGTGCCTCCAACATAGAAGTGGATGATTAACAGACCAACTGGAGGAATCAGTTTGCCTACATATAACACGAAAGCAGGTTACTAATTGACACTTGTTTTGCGAATTTACACGACTGCGAGCACTCTGATAAACCACATGGTCAAATTACTGTAGGTTTTGTATTATCAGTCATCAGAGGCTTGGCTAGAGTATAGGTTCAATACTCGGCGCTCATACACAACCATCTCCAATGAGATGTATGTACATTAAGATTAGAAAACCTATTAGTTACTTTCTCAAAGAAAAGAAAAAAGAACAGAACACCGCATTTCACAGGTCCAGTGAAAATAATCGACAATTTTGTCGCAGGGATGTGCCCCTGATTGTGTCCCCTCAAGTTAGTTTGTGTCAACTGGATCATAGTCCACCGTCGTATGTCTAGAAGAGATAAATTTCACGGTTAGCAATCGAGGTAAGCAAAATGTGCATTTTACGTTGTGTAGGTTATGTAGTCCAAAACCGCCTACCATATCTTGCAATGCGGCCTAGGGCAGTTGGAAGACAAAGAGATCATCAACCAACTGCGTAGTCACGGGCTATGGAACCCATGTCGGCATCGTTGAGCAAAGTCGGAAGCTACCACCTGCAGGGCTGAGGATGGTCAATCATCTACCTGAAGTGCTGAAGATGCTCTCAGATATCGCATGGTCAAAGTGAATGACAAGTTCGTATCCGTAATATTATTGACTTTTATTCAAAAAAGAATTTGACGAGTTTTTCCATTAAAAAAAGTTTCCATTTCCCAATTTGTTTGTAATAGCCAGAATCAGCTGCAGTCAAGACGATAACACCCGTAAATATGGTTTAAAGCAGGAATGCATGCACAGGTTTGTTGGAATATTTTTTGCTGTCTAGGAGTAACAGCAAGCATAAAATAGTTCACCATTTTTTTCGGATAATCTTCCAGCGGCGGGGCCAATACAAGAATCACAAGAAAAATATTGAAAGAACAGATCGAGAATGAGGTGGCTTTATTAAGCAGATACACTGTTTCCACTCGCTGCAAGTGGAATGGCATAACGATATCTGTTGATTGCAGCAGGCTGCGTAGTCAAGTCGGCCGCTGCGTCTCGTATGAATTGTAATGCATGAAAAATTTGTCATCTTATCGACAGTAATGACAAAGGATGGGATTCGTCTCTCGCAAAGAAACTCTTGAGACAGGCACTAGAACTAAGAACCCTTAGTAATTTCTAGTTCTCCTTCGAATATACTTTCCATAGAAATTTGTTTGGCGTTGTCGGTCAAGCAAGGAAGAAGGTCACGTTTGCGAATGATAGAAGGAGTGAGTAAAAACCGCTAAACACGCTTCGTTGTAACGACCTCAATGAAGTTCCATTACTGCTACACTCTGGAACACCACTCTATCAAGAATAAGAAAGACGTTATCGTGCATCTTCCTAAATTTGGTAACGGTTTTTTGAGATATTCCGACTGAACCAGTGGACGGAAAATACCGTACGCAATGATATCAATTTAATACTCCACTTACACGAACCATCAAATATTTACAAGGTAACAAGAATTCAGTAGTATATAGCAATCCACGTTCTTGTTTTTCATGACCATGAAAAGGTGGTGAATTAACCGGAAATCACTACATGCGTTTTCAGTAAGAGTTGACAGCCAAAATAATCTAATCAAATTCGTCAATTTTTGACATATTGATGAAGAAAATGGTGAGTATCGATCCTAACTGTGAGAACACAAAATCGACAATCTGGCGACAGAGTTCACTCAGAAACTGAGGTTGCATACTGGTGGTGTAGAACAATGGGA
Source organism: Paragonimus heterotremus (assembly GCA_013368495.1). Lineage (NCBI taxonomy): Eukaryota > Metazoa > Platyhelminthes > Trematoda > Plagiorchiida > Troglotrematidae > Paragonimus > Paragonimus heterotremus. The sequence continues at coordinate 71,728 of LUCH01001309.1, forward strand.
ACTCTGAAAATAACCCGGTGATTTTCGATATGCGTGATTCCACGCAAACTTTGCTATTTCGACCAGTAGGATGTCGGTAAACAGAGAATGAACATTCAAAAGGGGCACTTTCACCATTTCAGAGCCGAGTCATACGGCTACGTACTGTGATACAGGATGCTGATAGTAGTAACAATGGCTAACAAAATGTAGAGTAACAAATAAGTACAATATGTAGGGAAGAACAAAATAACCAATCTCACACATGCAGTAGTCTTATATCGAGCTCTAAACGGTTTACGGGAAAATAACGGTCAGTCAACGTAATAGTCGATCGGTTTCATGTCATATTTGGCAAAAGCCTTTAGTCCGTGTTCAGAATACATCGCTAAGACTTTTCAGCAAAATTGCGGTACGCATCAAAAGAAATTCGAGAGCAGAGGTACTCTCAAAATTGGCACTAACTAGAGTTTCACAATGGAACAACCCCAGGAATGTCAGCAGTTGTTTCTGAGCCTTTTGATACGTGCGATAGGCGTAACAAAAACCAAAAAGGTCAGTACAAATGCTTATCACACTCTTAGAAAAGAGATGTCGACACACTGCAGACTGTATAAACAAACGCACTGGAATTCACGAACAGCCTAAATTAGGTCAAAGGTTGAAGCATAAGAGAAGCATGTAATGAACAGTGTGCCAACTGTCAAACACCATACACACAGTAACGCAAAGCAATCTAACTTGCACAGGAATGCAAAGACTCCGACAAAACAAAGGGCTGATCTGGTGACCTTGAGAGTTGTTTCGTTATCGGCTAGGTGATGTGGCCGGATGTACGCTCAACAAAACAGCATAGCAGTGAATCTGTAACAACACGAAAAGTCCCTGAGAAACAATGTTTATAATCTCAGCTACCTCGATGTAAGTATCCTGAACAACTAGTAATTTAATAGCTAAGCTCAGCCGTTTATCATCTTTGATAAGATTAGTACCGGAGATTTAATAAGTGATCAAAGTTATCACCTAACAATTTGAGTCAGATGGATGGAACCCGATTAGCAGAATGACATTAGAGAACGTCAACAGTTGTTCCTATACCGAACACTTTACCAATGTTACAACCGACTGGTGCCACGTGAACAGATGATGGCCTGGTGTATAGAAACGAAATCGCTAGTCAAGGGGTTAGCCAGTGTAGATCGGGTTCGTCTCTCAGGCTGGAACCCTCGAAACTCGAAGAGCCGATAAATGAATAGTCCAAATGAGACTGCGACTGATCTTGTCTGGTTGTAGCCTGGCACTATTATTTGGCCGAGTTGTCTGTTAAGTGAATATGTTTAATGACGCGGAGCAATGAAAGGTGGACGGTAGCTGTCATGCTGATGACATTTCACTTTCACTTACAGCTCTGTTGTTTATTTTCGAAATGTGAGCATCTTGATGTTAAATGTTTGGGTACAGACGCAACTGTTGTTTTCGGTTTTCTTTCCTCCGTTTTTTAGTTTCACTTTTGTTGTTAGGACATGTTTTTTTAATGACGGTTGTATGACAACTAAGCATCATCCAATATCATGGGTACATCGCTGTCTTTGATAATGACAATGAAACCATGAGTTACTCATCAAGCCAAAAAACGTTCAAAAAACGTAAGTTGGTATTCTGAGTTACCGTCGAAACGGTAAGTCGATAACATGCTGTGAAGTCAACAATGATTTTAATAGATACTCTCATAGGACCGTAACGTGTAAATGCTGTTGGATTCACAAGCCAATGATTGAATCTCTATGATCATTGACGAGAATCATCTTTATCGATGGTGTGGTTTGTTTTCATTAGGAAGAAGCATAACAGCCGCGGGTAGCCATGCAATTTGCCAAAAAGCGGAGACAATGGTTTGGTTGGTCAGGCATGGAACGTAGAAGAGAGCTACCTAAATGGAAACACCGTGATTCCAGAGGGAGTGCAAATAAATGGAACCCTGCGAAACTTTAGATTAGCATCTTGAGATGAATGATAAATGATTAAGGCTGGATCGAAATTGTGGACGTCGATAAGACAGGATGAATAGAGATCATAATAACGTAAGCATAGAGGTTAAATGACGGAAAGACGATGGACACTAAATCGAGTTGCATCACCATTACTTGAGCATTGAAATCTCTACAGTACAATTGACAGATGCACAGAACAGGTAACAGATGCACGTAAAAAGCAAAAGCAAGTGATCTACAAAAGCAAGTGATCTACAAAGCTAATCTGATCAACCTCTGAACTCATAAGACATGTTGCAAAGCCGAAGAATAAAAGTATATTGGTTATCTTAAGTAATCTAAATTCAAGGATGTTCCACATAAAGTCCTCCAAATGCGTTGACTACACTGTTTCGTCACGCATTTGAGTTCGTTGAGGGCTTCTTTTTAGATAAGCAATTGAGATGCGTGTCCCCGAGATTGAATACGTCAGCATAAGTGCTAGGAGACGCTTACAAGGGAGCAAAACATGTATGACCCCAAACTCTGGTCAACTGAACCAGATTTCACGAGCTTGTCGACTGTTTGTATCGCCTGTCTGATCGAATCAAGTTGTTGAAGTGAAACGAGGTAGGTACACAGTCCAGATCACACAACTCAGATCTAACGTCATGATATATCCGTGTTCACTTCTACTACACTCTATTAGGACTAACGACAGTGTAAATCGAGCGGTGTTTAAACAAAGTATGTGAACATCGGTGGTCTCAACTCACCCGGGTAAATTTACTCAAGTCCCACCGAGGTACCTTAACCACGCAATAATCCAAGCTGGGCTCGAAGCAGGCAGTCGTTTGACCACCGGTGACCACATTGATTAACTCTGGTAAACTGCGCCCCAAACACAATTTGGCTGCAATATAAGCTAGTGGATAGCCGGTAGCTTTGCTGGCCAGAGCGGAACTACGTGACAAACGAGCGTTGACTTCGATGATGTAGTAGGTAAGAGAGTGCGGGTCCAATGCAAACTGTATGTTACACTCGCCAACGATCCGTAAATGACACGCCACCTGAAATGTAGAATAGAAAATATTTAAAAAAATGCGAACCGAAGTAGTAAGAATTGTTAGGGAGATCATACGATGGATGATGCCGCGACCGAAGCTAAAATGGAACAGACAATTAAGTCAAATTCAAACCATGCCACTGTGTCATATCAAAACCTAGTGATCCATAAACTAACGGTGGGATCACGATGGATGGCAACTGAGATCTTTAAGGCAACAGAATTCGGCAACCAAGTAGAAAAAGATATGAAAAATGAACAAGCATACACGACGGACCTGAACAATCGGAACAAGAACTTGAACTATAACCTTAATCCATGTCCATGGATTAGTCCCATCTTAATTGGAAACGATGACTTATTGGAAATCAAGAGATCTGAGAGATTCAACAAGACGCTGTAGTAACAATGTTTGAATTTACGAGAGACAGATAGCGAGAGTGCGACAAGCAACATTTTCACATTACGCTGTGTGATAAACTAATAAATCACACTTGTTTACAGCGACGTCAAATGAACAAAACTGGTTGCCGTAAAAGGTTACGATGATGACAAAAAAAGCAGTTACATAAACATGAACGGTGGACAACACAAGGACCACCGCAATCGGGAGCACACATTTACCTTGATAGCCACAGACCGGAGCATGTTGTACTCTACATTTGACAGAGTCTGACTGGGCGCCACTACGACAGATTCACCTGTGTGGATCCCAACCGGGTCCACATTTTCCATGTTACAGACGGTGATACAGTTGTTGTAAGCATCGCGCACAACCTGAAACAAAAAGAAAGGAATAAAATGACGTCAGAATGATGAAGGGATGAAAGAAACATGTCACGCATTGGAGAAGGGTGAAGTACATGACGTGCATACATGCATGTGAGATGCCTGTAAACCCAAAATGCCGTTCTTCAACATAAGGTCCTTAACCAATCTGTGGAACTAGTGATCAACGAACTATGGTAAGTAGTAAACGCCAGATTGTGACAGCACGCCCGAAAGTCGAAACAATTAAAAATGACATATTGTACTTCACAGCTGATGGCAAATTAAAGCCGGAAAGAGGGAATGTTGTCTGGTAATCTAGGTTGAGAGTCAAAAATACTAATAATTTAAAAGTAAGCACAAGTAACTAAACTCACTAACTGCCTTTCCTAAAGAGTTACGTGGAAGTCTTAAAGTCTTTTTTCACAGTAAGATGATATTTAAAACAAGTCAAGCAGAAGATATCACTGAGGAGAAGTACTCAAGTACAACGTTTCGTACAAGTCAAAGGACATTAAAAGTTCGTGTAGGAGTCCACCTAGACTGTCCTCTTCTTTTACCTCATATTCCACTTCCTTCCAGCCTTTTAACGATTTGTCGATAAAAATTTGGGTTGTTTGGGACAAAGCCCGAGTGGCCAGCTGCTCCAGTTCGTCGGAGTTGTCGGCGAAACCAGAACTCATGCCGCCGAGGGCGAACGCGGCACGAATCAGGACAGGATAGCCCAGTCGATTGGCCACCTCAACCGCTTCCTACGATGTAAGTAAATCATAAAGTGATTTGAGCGTGAGCAATGCAAGTGTAAATTACAGCAACAAATTAACAGGCATGTTCAAACAGCTAACAGTGAGCAGTCAATTAGATCAGCAGGCTGATCATGAAAATATGTCAGATCTGTTGTATAACATGTGATCCAATCTGGTTCAGGTAAACTTGCTTTAACGGTGGTAGCAGCGGCAGCTGGAGCCACTTTTTCGCCGATTGACTGCATTGATGTGGCAAACTTTTGCCGATCCTCCGTGATTTCAATGGATGACGCAGATGTGCCCAAAATGCGACAATCATAGAGGCTCAACACACTTTGTGCTATCGACTGGTCGCCGGCACCGCATAAACCCAACGAAATATCAGGGCTGGACAAAGCCAGACCACAAGTCAAACCAGTTTGGCCGCCAAAAGCGATTAGGATTCCGTCTGGACGTTCCGCCTCGATGACGCGGGCAACACAGTCTGGAGTGACCGGAAGTAGGAAAATCTTCAAGGGAACAGATAGGTAGAACCGTTGAAAAAAACCCGGACCAAAACAGCTGCTTCACTACAGTTAATAGAAAACAGACTGAATTTTTAAATAAAACATCCGGATGACACCACTTCCAGTTCGAATGGTTAGTCACCTGTTTTTAACTAACAGTTAGACTGTGTAAGCAAAGGATGCGCAACTTGAACTAAACTGCGTATCTTAATTTGCATATAGGTAAAAGCGATGCATGATCATTTAAAATGCGCCAATGATGTCAAGCCTACGAATAATTAAAAAAAAGTGGTCACGCACGATTAGCACAAGAGCAACGGGACAAGTGGGGGAAAACTTCAGCGTTATGTACACGTTGATGTAAAGAGACCGAAACGCCCTGTGAGTTTGTGAGAAGGAAATGCGTTAAATGAGAAGAGTAGGTCAGAATAACTATTGAGGTTTTTGTATGAAAAACTGCCACATGTTGTTCAGTGCTCACGAGATATCAGTGTATTTGTTTAGATAAAACTGAACATGACGGCCTGCACCTTTTGAAGTTTGAAGCTATCAACACTATTGTAGATTAAAGTAATCGATAGAAGAGAACACGACGACAAATACACAACCCTATTAAAATTAGATGTCTAATAGAAGACCCTACGGGGCATCCGAAACGGATTAGCCTATCACAATGACCGAAGCCAAAGGATGCCTGTGCTTTGAACCATCACCCCCAAGTGGCTTTCGCCGAACCACTTGCGGTTCCACTCACACAATACGTATCCGATGTAAACCCGAAAAACTAAGACCAGTAGGTGTGTGAGTGAGACATACACACACACAGACAATGACAGATTAATAATTGGCCGAAAGGAAAACACTCACGAATACACAGAGTAGAGACATGGTCGAATTAATTCACTACTAGTAAGTCATGTTCGTATGATCACTAAATTGAACACTTGAACCGACAACCATCAATCATGATAACCGAGGAGTCAGAAGTAAAGAGGAATTTCCACTACAATTGTGTTAGCTGTTTTAGAAGGGTTGTCGACAGCAGAACATCTTGAAAAATCCTGCGTAGAGACAGAAATTAACTAAACAACGAAACTACAGATTGGTTATCCGCTATAATAAAAAAAAGTTCACTGACATTCGACAGAATTTAGTTTCAACTTCTCAGGTCAAGACCAGCAGAATACTGCTGGTTCTTCCAAGAATAACTGAATGTGTATAACCGAAACCAACTTTTCTTAGATGAAGGCAGATCGTGAGTAAAAGAAGAAAACATGTGGAGAGTGAGACGGTATAGCGCTTTCAGGAACACCATGAGTGTGGACAATTTGCGTTTGATTAACGAAATAATCCCCCAAGCAGCATGATACGGGCGAGATTAAATTCAACACCATGAAGGAGGTTAGGATGGAGATTTCAATCATGGATATCAGATGAACTGTTGAAATCCAATTGGTAGCATTGTACGGCTTCACATAAATTGTCAACGTAAGAATCTGTTACATTTCAAAACATACCAAGTGCAGCTCACAAGCTATAGCAGAACTGCGGACCAGTGTGGATTCGCCCTCGACAGTGCACGCCGAAATCACCAACTACTGCACCGGGACGTATAACAAATGAGCCAAGTGAAAGTTCGCCCCCAGCGGCATTAGCTCAAAGCCTTGGTTAACAGGCTAACTGACGAATAAGGAACGTATAACCGCACACAGACAGTTTATAGGAATGTCCGGTAAAAGGATTGTTAGGGAACTCTAACTTTAACAGTTAACAAAGAAAGCAACCGCACCTTGTCTGCCATTCCAGCAGTAGTTTGCACCGTGGCCACGTTAGGATTAACTAGTAGAGTTTGCATTCCTTCTTCGCGCAACGCTTTCAACGCTTGGCTACCCGAATAATCAAATTCACCAGCTTGACCAATGGACAAACCACCGGAGCCCAACAACAAAATTTTATGCGGTCTTCCGGGATGAGCACAAAGTACTTGTTCGAAGGGCATTTGAGTGTATCTAACGGCTCGAGTTACTCGTTCACTGAGCGTCATGGTGTTGGTGAAGCCTGAGCGCACCTGCGGAAAGATAAACAAGAATGCAAAAAAGCAATTAAAATGCAAATGCGCTACAAACCGTAATTTACGTGGGTCGCTACGTAGCGTTGGTGAGCACATGAAGAGTAGGTTTACCATTCATTGTATGTTGAGTTTATAACCGACAACACACACGAGCAGCCATGAGCTTGACCACATGGCGCCGTAGCTCGAGTCGCCGTGCGCACCACACACTAGTTCGATCTTGAAACCCAATAATAAGATGAGAAGTATCCCACGGGAAGTAAACATGTGATTGCGAGTATTAACAACCATCGAATGACACTGACAGGACAAAGGGGAATGGTACAATCAATTGGCCACGAAATTTAAAAAGAAACGATGGACCGTTTTGTCGGACGTGATCAAATTACCTCTCTCACTTGATCCAAAAATACGTCAAACAGAAATTCCAAATCCTTCGGTCCGGCCATATGTTCCGGATGAAACTGCACAGAAATCCATGGCTTCTGACGATGTGCAAGACCTTCGTTTGAGAGGTCATTAGCATTGCGAAACAATTCATACCAGCCATCGGGGACGTTGGATGCATCCACAGCATATCCATGGTTCTATAGGAATAAAATATGAAAGCAGCCAGATGTATACTAATAGCCTAATGGAATGGGACACTATGTGACTTTGAGCATTTAGAATACAGATGACTTCGAACTACAACGGTAAGACTTGAGTGGGCTGCAAAATTTGTTACGCTAATGTCGTCTGAGTTTCATTCAAGTGAAATTGACAAACGGACGTAAAACTTTAGTATAAGATGAACGCTTGACTGCATTCAGACCAAAAAACTCAATTTACCAACTTCAAACGAAAGACCTACTACAAGTGTAGCTTAATCTATCGTCACCAGTCTGCATATATGCACGTGCGCCAACGTCTGCTATCAGAGGGGGGTGGCAAATGTCAGTGTATCTTTGAAACAAGCAACGATCACTGATAGAAGAATAAACAGAGTATGGAAAATGTAAACTGGATGTTAACTACACTTAACCCCATTTAGGCGGATTTTTCAATCCACCCCTTTTCAAAAGAAACTCGAGAAAACTTGGGCTTCGACCTTGTTAAAGCTTATTGGTTATACGCCCCATCGCCATCGACGGGATGTGAACTGCAATCAACGTGACTTTGGGACGACAGTGTTGGGAACCGAGCCAGTAAAAAAAACCGAATTATCGCATCGAAACGTTCACCTGCGAACAATTATCAGGTTGGCGAAACCATTCTTGAGTCATCAATACCAAGACAAACCGGTGAGTTGCTCCAATCCTACTTATGCCTTTTTCCCGTTCTGATGAAAAGAACTCAACATTTTAACTTTTTGTTAGGCCTGTAATAACATCTAACTATTATTAATCAATAATTTGTTGCCGAAATAAATAAGGTTGCATAGCTCTCAAAAGGACTATTGGGAATTTTCGATGAACTAACGGTGACTGAACGTTACAGCAAACCCTAAAAAATATCCACTATTATCAATGCATGTGCCGATCCACCAGGTCAAACTGCGACGTACGTTTTTGGCTTGCCTTGTGAAAATGTTTTGCAGTTATTTTTTGCAAAAATATGGCAACGAGATGAAGCTGAGGAGTATAAATCATGAACTTCAATGAATCGGATAGAAAAGTGTAGTTGTTATGTCAGGGGACCTCGAAGGCCAGTAAACAGGTTGCAAAAATGTATCGGGCACAAACTTTGCATGCAGATCGGATGTTCGTGTCCCGCTGACGACAAGTTCTTCGCTGTTGCAGCAGAATAAAAGTTCAACAGAAGCAACTATGCCTTATCGTCTTCATACTGACAAAGTTACAGAGTTCAAACGAGACGCACGTGGTCAGAGCGACAAGCGTTGTCCTAAAATTATTGGTTTAAAACAGTGTGCAAACTTTCGGCTTAATCCGCAGTAGTTGGTAAAAATATTCTCGAGTTTGACCGTAAATTCGCTCAAAATGCAAGGTAATCGTTTCACGGGTTACACAATTTAACTCTCACATTTAAACTCCAGCTGACTCAGTTTGAGCTAACAAGAGCGTCAATGGAGAGAAAAACTCGGTACAATCATAAAAGGTGCTAACTACAAAGAAACTCCTTTAAGTCAGTACGGTTGGGGTGAATGAGAACAAATCGAAACAAACGTATCAAGAAACACCCTGATGCGCAATGTACACTGGCTTACCGAAACTATTCCTAAGCTTTAGACGCACAATGAACAGTGGAACGGCACGATCCGGCCACAGAGCCTTCGAGTGGCGGGGTGCCGGAATTCATTATAATTCAAGCACATCCACTGTTGCTTAAACCAAACAACTGTTTCACATAGTCCCCACATCATTGTATGGGTGCCTACACAGCGACAAAAAAGCTGAACGCAAAATAGTTACACTAGTGTTTCACACACTGCGCGCGCGTTTTTCAATCAAACGAAGATGACTACGATTAATTCAGACGGGCCAATAGCGCGAAATAACGACGTATTTGATAGCTTCTTCATATTTATACGAAGTGTGCATCGTGTAAGACCCTGAAGACGACGGTTCATGACGTCTTCTCTTCAACCTTAGAATGATGACACGATGAACATTGTTGACCTGTTTATGTGCACGAAAAAGCTGCAACCGTGGCGACAAGGTAATAAAGCACATTATACAAGCCTAAATCCCCAAGGCGTACGTCTGTGTAAGTCATCTCTGACGACAAACACGCATCATCCTGAAATATAAAGAGAGCATAGGTGAGACAACCATTGAAACGGCGACAAGCTGCGGTTATGTTCAGGTGCAATGATAGAATGGTATTAACGGACAAACAATGGTATGGTTGGAAAGTGAACAGCTCACAACACCAGTCCAACTAATCTCTAAAGATGAAAACATTTAGATAGTTGGGCTGTGCAATGTGAACTTCAACTAATTACCTCTCATATCGTACACCTTTTGGTATAGCTGACTGGCGTAAGATAGGAGGTAAAAGAAGGTAACATAGGGCAGAGAAATAAAGACAGTGACTAGTGGATTAGTCTTTCAGATCCGGGTCCTCGTGAGTCCTGTAGTCAGTGAGTGAAGACGGTGGAGGAAATGGCAACCAATAGGGTTCAGCGGTGTGTATCTTAACGCTGTTTGAATTAACTGTTTACGGAGCAACAGTAATCGACGAGCCCAGATAGTGGAAGTTGAAAGACGGGACGTCACTTTGTTCTAAGTTGCTACTCGATTACATGTTGGTGTTTAGATAGATCGTTTAAGGAGCAAGTTCCATTCCAACCAATCTTTTACAGTAATCCTCAAAAAGAAAGACCGCCTTCTTATGCATACCACTTCCGTAGTCCCCAGAAATAGTTACCACTGAAATAGATAACACACCACTGTTATTAGGCCACCTCTGCATAAAGATCACTTGATTTTGCGATGTTGAATATGGTAGTCGTTGTTTTTTGACCTGCTGACGATTGTCTAGGAGTGCTTCATTTACTGATACGCTGCACGACTGCAGGACGATTACCAAGGCTACACAGACGGTTGGATAAACAAAGCATCGTACGTTGCAAGCAAGGAAAATCAGAGTGATGATCGACCTAATATGGCTGAACTACAAACGGTTACATATATGTGACTAGATTGAATGTACGCTGGCAAACAATACAGAGACTGGTGTTTTCTGCAGTCATTAACCACAACCTTATCGACTGACGAATGCTCGTGTTAGTGATCACTAAGTTGTTTCAGCTGTGATCACTTTTGTACAGAGTAGGGAATGTGTTATAACGTCCAACCAGCCATGCGTTTCCACCTACCTTTAGGCTTAATGGCGACAATCATAGCACTGCACTGAGTCCAGATCTCCTGTTCGTTTGACCTCGACGACAACCACTTTACAGATCACCTGTGCACTCTTGTTAGGGTGTCTTTCATGTGTGTCGCCAAAAGAGTTGGACGAACACTTAATGCAACGCCGTTGGGGAATGGTTACGTTCGCCAAACCAGAGATGTGTGCACACTCTGGATCACATCGCCCAGCCAGGTCGTCCCAATGTTATTCTCTGAAGCCGTTGCACCACTGATGTATGATTGCTAAATAGTATTCCAGTTACGTGTCCGGTTTACCATGATTTAAACAGGTCTGAATGATCTACGGCTCAGTCAACTACAGGTATCATTACTGGATGTCTCAAAAAGTGAGGAAGGAAGTTTTGATTCGCTAGGGGACAAAATAAGACGAGGTAGTCCGGTCAACAGCAACTCGGTTAAAAATCGGAAAGACACAAGTACTAAACGTCATCAAGACAAAAAAGATGTAGGGAATTCAATAGAATAATGGTGGTTTTGGCAGTAAAAAGAAATAATGAAACGGTCAAAGTCAGTGTAGTACAGTAAAATGGGCGGGTATACAGGGTTTTTAGAAGCATCACCATCATCGTAGACAGCAATACATCAGAGGTTCACACTGATGCTTAACTGCCACAGTTTTTAGAAGCAAAGTCGAGGGGTTTACCTGTAACAGGAAATCCACTCAAATAAGGATAACTTGAAATTGATAGGCAGCTAAACCTTGGCACAGTTGTAGCCAGTGACCAATAACCGTTTTCCAGAAACGACATGGTAACAGTGCTTATATATTCACGAGTTGGTCTATCGGTGTTTTGCATATTGTTGTCAGTGAACGGATGGACAGACTTTAAAACTTGACAGCAAGGTACTAACCAGAAGAGGCCTTCGATTGTGATGCAACACATAAGTTGTCAAACAGGAATTTGGCTACAAAGGGAAAACAGTCACTGATGAAAGAGCTTAAGCTACAGGATAGAAAAAAGAACTTAGGGTAGTTTGAAGAAGTGCACATTCCCGCCACCCCAAAGTTAACAAATGCGCACTTCATGTCGTACAGTATACAGCGAACAGCAAGCTGTAGAGAATACACGAAGCGTTTCCAAGTTGGTTGAAAAATCCCCCGGAACCGGCACATTTTCAAGCAAGTGGACGACTGCGCACACCCCACAGAAGTTGACTTCAGCAACAACAAGCTAATTCTCTTTCTATCGAAAATAAGTGTTGTCATACATTGTGCGTGAAGTTTACGGAAATCGACGGTAATCTTAACAGAGGTATCTCAGATGAATACTTTAGACGTTATTTATCATATCAACAAATCAGGCACTATCAACGCAGAGTGTTTTGGGAGGTGTGGATTCTGTGTATCAGTTTTCAACAATATTTTGCCTAATTAGTCTGGCTCTGAACTACGTGCGTAATTGCCCTCAATCAAACGAAAATATACTGTTTAATGAGGTGGAACAGTAAGAAAAGAGCAGAATGGAATTCTATGCTGATGCATCAGCCTATATGGGACAAGACAGAGTAGCAGAGACTGTCGAAAGTTTTCAATCGGTACGTCAGGATGCGACGTAATCCTGTACCACCTTCCGGAATTGACAACGTTCAAAGGTAGAATGACAGAAATGCAAACAAACAACTACGCGGGTTTTTTGTAAAGTAAAATAGTTAAGTTTCTGAACGAAAACCACTTCTCGTTATCCTCCAAGGTGATCATCTCACGAGGAATTACTTTATTCCAAAACTGGAGTTGCTTTGATGTATGGATGCACACTGTGACGAGTACAATCAACTAATTTGATTGTGGCTGTGAGTGTTCTAAGTAGTCAATGTAGGCCGACTTCAACTTGTAAATATCCCAACAAGATGACAGGGGCATATGTGGAATGCATACCGATGCCGTGCGCCCGATTCACGTAAAACAAACAATCCACGATAAAACGATTAATTTAGGCTTGCACCTAACTTGCCTGTTAAAAAGAACTAATCACTACAATTCCGCATCGTTCAGTATTTGGAGACACACAATCGATGGAGTAATTTCAGTTTTCCGAACTTTAAATGGCTAACAAAGGTGGCGTTAGTCAGTTGACAGACTGATCGCCGGTTGATAAGTCAAGTTGATAAACCATGTCTTAGCACACGTATCAGTCATTTAACTCCAGTGGCTCACGGCAGGCGGAACACAGTGGGACGTTAGAACTGAACAATGTGGCTTAAACAGAACACGCACCATCGCGTTCGTGAACGTAACTCTTCCTCGTTGCGTAGCTTGAATGTACGCCCACCCTAATTATGTGAGACCCCGCACAGTGTTGGTAGGACGGTACAATGTTTTCCCTCCTAGTATCAAACTCACTGCTATCTGGTTTGTTCGAAGCACCCAGCAGCTTAGGTGACACAGAAGACTGAAAAAATTTTCATCTGCTCCGAATGGTGTACAGCTGGATCAACAGGAAGAAGTATGGTTTTCACATCAGCTATATTGCCTAACTTTCAAAAAGAGAATGGTACCCAACCGAAGTGAGTTAGCACGGATTGGTGGGATTCAGATGATTTCGTATTAAGGACAAAAAGGGACACGCTAAACATCAGTGCGCACGTCGGTTTAACTTGGTGGCTAGTTCATACGTTTTTTTTTCTAATCAGTGGCGTGACGCATATCAAGTCAGTGTGGCACGAAAGTAGTTTGTGTTGTTTTACTCTACTTTTTAAAAAATGGTTCGAATTCGGCGTAGCAATAACGCTCGCTCGATTGCCTCAAGCGTCCGCGGTCACACAATGGCCCGGATTTCGGACAAACTCGACCGAAGCAACTGATCGACGATGGACCAAAATGCGTTTGCACGCTCCAATACGCAAGTCGAACCAACAAAAGGCGTCACAATAGAGGTCGTGGCTTCGCAATTATTTCGCACACCATAAACAACGGTCTACAGGTCAACGATTATTAGATGCGTATCAGTGAACAATAACAATCATCGGCCGCTTTGACACGTCTTGGTTTAGTTACACCGTATCTGACAGTTAGAAACTTCATTCCAAACCGGACATTATGTGGCATAAGTTGATCATAGGTGATCCGAACAGAATATAGATGCGCCGTTCAACCAACAAAGTACTTTGAATAATCACGCAGTAAACAGATGAACGATAAACACAGGAAACAAAACTGGTGAACTGATTTTAATATGTCTGGTTCAAGTCGGTATGCAGTCTAGCCTTCTGAGGAACGATTTGCGAATACTGGGAATAACAACTACATGCCCGCATGCTGCCAAAAAAAGTCACCTGACTTGTGATGAAACAACGCTTGGTTTCCAAGTGGACGCAAGGCTGATTGTGTCCACGGTTTCCGTACTTCATCTTGTAAGTCTGCAGACCAATCGCTCTGGCGACCAATTGATGTCCCAAGCAGATGCCAAATAGAGGTTTGCCGATCTGCATCCATGTTTGAATTTGTTCGACAACATGCGAGCAATGAGATGGATCACCAGGACCATTGCTTACAAATAAGGCATCGACGTGTTCAACGTAACTCGAAATGTTCGTGGACCATGGCAAAATCGTTACCTGAAATCATTACAACGAGTTGTGCAATGATGAACGAGGTTGTCAAATAAAATGCAATCCAAAAGTGGTAAACGAAAGTGAAAAAGAGAAGCAAAGTATGCATGACATAAATGTTAAAAATAAACAAAGATCGCGCATTAAAAATGCTTTGGAGCGACACTTACGGTAAAAAGATGTGACGAACCTATGAAGATGAAGCAAAACGACTACCAATACCGAGTGATGACCATGGCTTTTAAAGAAGAAACAAGTGAGAATAAGTGTTCATATCCATCTATCAATCATTCGGAAACACTTGATCTCAACTTCCCTTCTTTGTTTTACTCCACTCGATATGGTAATCCCTACTCCAATCATCAGTATTCTAACCACGCAATCGTCGTCTGTACGTTCTTCGTTCGCTCAGTCAGCGTATCTATAATATCGAGCCCACCAACTCCGTTAAAACATACTTATTCATCTTTACAGTTACGGTTAAATTAACCATCTCTCAAGCCCCTTCATCATCTATTTTACACTTCCGCCCATCAAGTTTATATACCAGAGATAATGAGTATTGCGCCTAGTTTACTTGTTTGTCGTCTCACCTATTGCAGCTGTGACAGAAAAACAATACCATAACGGATATGCGTTCGCAATTCACCTGCTACTGTCCAACTCAAATTTGTTTCCAATATAGTGTTCACTGAAGTAGGTGCGATGGACAGTCTGGCTGATACACACAAAAGCGGACAACTGTAGTTCTTGCATATAAATTACACTATATATATATATATATATATATATATATATATATACTTCCAAATTGAACAATACCCTCACTTGATCGCAACCTTAGCATTCAGATAAGCCTTTTGGCTAGCCCACTTCGATTATGCGTTTGATACCGTAAGCCGAGATACACTGCAGACGGTATTTGATAAGTTCATATAAGTTTGTCAAGTGCACTAAGGCGTAGCATGTAGGTAGAGGGGGAGATGCAACCCCGTCACAATGAGACCGGACCTTGTCGCGATGTGACGGCTTGCACAAGTCGACAACTTACTGGGCTAAACTGGACAGTATGGTCACCACACCGATAGAGTCACTCATATCAGACAGGTCAATAAGTAGAGGTCTGACGAACCAGTCTCCTGGTCCTCCAGGTGGGGGATTGGAAGAAGGTTGACGTTTTTCCGAAAAACGTACCAGTTCTGATATACTGCCATCCACCCGCTGCCTTGCGGTACAGGCTTTTGAGCCAAAGGCTTCGGTTAAGAACCCTAATCGTTCTCCTGTCTAGGTCTGGGCGTTCTGGCAGTATCTCAGCCCACACACAACCATGAATATTCGCAACAATAATTCCACACTGCATTGGCCGTCTTACAAAATAAACAGGGTCGCTCTATCTGCTGCACACAGCAGGGTGGATAGGCGATAACATGCTACTGCTAATCACTCCCCCAATGTCCTATCAACTGTAGCTCTTAGGCCCCACCCGAACTCCATTTCTGATAATTACTCCACAAGTCCAACAACCGTGGTAACAACGAATCGGTAAGTTCCGTCTTCTGCCATTTACTTTCAGGCCCCCTCCCTTGCTACGGCCCAGAGCGCGAATTAATATAGCAGCCTTCAACGTTTGTACGCTAAAACAGATACATCAACAGGACGCTCTCGCAAAAATGGTAGACTAGTTGCATGTCGATGTCTGCTGTATCTCGGAGACTAGATTCCAGAACAGCAGTAAACGTATATAACTAACAGCACCCACACTGTCTACCCGATACTGGTTATGCACTTCAGGTGACTCCACAGCCGCTGTTACAGGTCAGGCTGGAGGAAGTATAGTCCGCACCACGACTGCTGCAGTCGCACCAGCAAACTGGATTCTTGATGACAGTAGATTTACCACCGTCCGCTTGACGGATTCTGTTGAGGCCAGCTCTGGACTGAAAACCTTCAGGAATCCTTTCATTGTGTCTACTTATGCTCCAACTGATTGTAGTGACACCGGTGTCAATGACGCCGTTTATTCGAATCTGGCGGCTCTCCGTAGGTCGACAGGTGGCTCTGATATAGTCGTTCTGGCCAGAGATATCAACGCCCAAAGCGGCCGCCTTGGGGAGGTCGAGTATCGTTTGGGTGGCAAGTTTGGGATAGCATTACACCGTTCGGATAATGGCGGGCAACTGTTGCAGCTGTGCGCTGTGCATAAGCCATTTTTAGCCAGCATAAGTTTTAGACATCGTGTAGGTCACTGTTATACCTGGTGCCCACCGTCTCCGAATCACGCCTGGTCTCAGAACGATCACATAACTGTTGGTTATAGATGGTGTGGTTCCAGTCAGGACAATCGTTCTTATTTGAATAGACACTTTGATTTGGACCATGCGTTGATAAGTTGCCATTTCGTTCGTACGTTTGCTAGGCAACGACCCCACCGACAACAACGATTAGCTGTTGAGAAACTAGCCATCCCACTGGTAAAGCATAAGTACTGAACCAGTTTAAAAAGTTGCCTTAGTAGTTCCTACTCCGGAGATCCTAATAGCTGCCGGACCCAAATTTGACAAGCCGTTTATGGAACAGGTACTTTAGCATGCGGCACGGGGGTACGTGGGTTGAACAAACATTGAATCTCGGGGAAATCCTTGGAGTTTTTATATAACAGACGGAACATTCCAACTGGAAGTTCATATAACAGGTTTAGGAGAGATATACTTAGGAAGCTGAAACGTAACCTAAAGGCTGATCGTGAAGCTTGGTTAGTGGAAAAAGTTAAGGAAATGGAGATCGCATCTGCTGTAGAGAACCCCGGTAAACTCCTCAGTCTTATCCACGCTACTGGTCCCAGACAACCGTCTGTCAATGAAGCTATCAGCGAGGCAGATGGCACACTCATTTATAATAAGTCCAGAAGGTTAGAGCGATGGACGGAACGTTTTGAGGGTCAATTTGGCTGGCCTCCTGCTTCCGTTGTGTTGCCGCCACCAACTTGTGATGTAGAACCCTGGTCAGTAGATTTGGGACCATCCACTGAGACTAAAGTTCGCAATTGTATTTTGGCTCTCAAACGCAATAAGACTTCTGGTCCAAATGATCTCATGGCGGTACGCTTCAAAGAAGGCGGGGAGGAGTTAGTAGTGGCTTTAATTCAGCTGTTTCAACTTGTGTGGACGACGAACACCATTCCTCCGTACTGTAGTCACCCGATAGTAGTTCCCCTATTCAAAAAAGCTATCAAGGGCTCTTGTGACAATCATAGAGGACTTACTTTGTGCACAGTCATTACTACAGTTCTGGAATCCATTATACTTCGTCGACTCACTGCAGCTCGGGAGGCAAACGTTAGGGAAGAACAGACAGAGGACGTATACGTCACACTTTTACTCTTCGTCAAATTTTGAAACAGCGCCATGTGTACCGCCGGTCAACAATCGCCATGTTTCTCGACTATAAGGGTGTGTTTGATTCGTCGGATCGATTTACACTCTTGATTTTTAAACACAGCGGTGTACTGACCAAGTAAGTGAACATAATGTCGACGCTTTATTCCCATACTTCTGCTCAGGTTAGGGTTTACGGTGAATTGTCTGACAGTTTCAACACCATGATTGGCGTGCGTCAAAGCTGTCCACTTTCACTAATTTCGTTTACTTTTGTGATAGACAAAGTAATAGAGGACGATCTGCGACATTTACAAGATATCGGCATGGACCTCCTACATGGTGGAAGACTGACTGATCTTGAGTATGGTAACGACAAGGTGTTGCCGTTTGACAACTTTCAGGCAGAACAAACGATACTATAAGCTATTTCGCATTTTCCCAATTACTTCGATATTAGCTTTGCAACCTCAACATTCAAAGTGATTCAGCAAGATTGTTGTGATTACATAGATTTATTGTTAGACGATGAAATCATGAAGGCTGTTGACCGATTTGTGTGATTGGGAGGCTGCATTAGTGGTGGTGGCGGTAAAGGGAAGGAAATAGAAGCGCGTATCTTTAAGGCTAGGGCGGTGTTCGCTTATCTAGGACACCCTTCGCAACAGAGAAGTATCTCTCTGATGCATAAAGGTCGCGTATATAAGAAGACAGTGAGGGCTGTGTTAATTTATGACGGTGAAGCCTGACAGCTCAGAGTAGAAGAAATGAACTGTCTCTAGGTATTTGACCACTGATATTTGCATTCGATCGTTCGTTTCGGGTGGCACCAATCACTAAGCAACGAAGGGGTTGGGAAGCGGGTATTTGGTAGTGACTGTCGAGTGAGTTCTTTCGTTCAGTCTTTACATTTGCACATACTTAGATAGCTGTTATGTACTCAGGATGCCAGCTAGTCGTCTGACACACCGAGCACTCTATGCCGACGCTGTGGCCGACTGGCGTAAGGTGAGCAGATAAAGACCT
Source organism: Paragonimus heterotremus (assembly GCA_013368495.1). Taxonomy (NCBI): domain Eukaryota; kingdom Metazoa; phylum Platyhelminthes; class Trematoda; order Plagiorchiida; family Troglotrematidae; genus Paragonimus; species Paragonimus heterotremus. Next base: position 90,658 of record LUCH01001309.1, read on the forward strand.
GGCGTAGGGAAATGAAATCGCTCACGATGGGGTTGGCCACTGTAAATCGGGTTCGTCTCCAAAGCTGGGGCTCTCAGGACTCACAGAGTCGGTGGCTGGAGATGTTAGGTGAGATGGTGGCTAATGGGCTCAACGACGTAAATATTGTGACTGTGTGGCCGATTTTTTGTGTGAACTGAGTGTACTTAATGACGTGGGCAAAAAGTCATAAAGAAGCTGTGTTGCGCATGATGCCTTACTTTCAATTACAGCTCAGTTGTCTGTTTGCAAAGTGTAGGCAACTTGATGTTGAATATATGTGAATACAAACGTTTGCGTTGTCAGTGGTCAGATTCCTTCTTGGTTTATTTGTTTTTTTTCCTGGCCAGGGGTTGTTTTTCCCTCATGATTGTATGACAATTAAGCACCGGTGAAAATCACTTATGTGTTGTTGTGTACGATGACGGTGATGAAGGTTCAGTCATGTGAACCGAACTCTGACGATTTTGACAATGTCACAGGCCTGAAACGGGTTTATGTTCTAGCTCGAACAATGTCTGAAATACATTTGACTGCAATGGTGATAGTTGACCTTCAGTACTCTGAGGAAAGTGTTCAAGTTGGATACAGCAAGGATGAGCATCTGCAGAATATTCGACGTTTCAGCGCCTAGGGTTGGCTAAATAGTTCAGCAACACTCATGCTGTTTGCTGGTGATAACACGTCATTTGCACGCAGCGGAAAGGAACTTCAGTAACTGGACACCGCCCTCGCGAATGCGGTATTCAAATTTCGCAAAATATTCACACAGCCTTTTCAGGGCGCAGGTTTTGTGCTTATATTTGGAATCCACACTAACGGATACATTATGGATAGCTGCGTCGACTTCTACTGCTTGTGTAACACTCTGTTAGCGGAACAGTTCGTTGATCGCGAGTTGCCAGCTCGTGTGGCGGGGCTAGTGCCGCCGTGTCTAGAAGACTCGCGGCCTTGAGATGGAAACAAGGCTGTCTGTCGACAGTGCAATGAGATTGTTCCCACTGTCGCACCACAGTGAAACGTGAACACTGTATCAGCAGAATGCGTGATATATAAGCTTTGCAAGTCTGCAATACTCGGACGGCTCCAAACACTGAGGTGCGTCGACGAGCAGACATCGACGAAATTAATTTCACGGTGACATTCAATCAACCTAGTGGGCTGAGACACGTTCGTAGGATGGCCGATGAACAAATTCCGAAGCGGGTGCTGTAAGGAAAGTCCAGACAAAATACGCCAAATGTTGGTCGTCAGAGGCTGCGATACTAGGTTCTTATCGAAGTAAGTCTTCTGCGTTGTAATGTCGATTTTGAACCATGAGATGACTTAACCCTGAACCAGACCATCTGGAGGAATACGTTCCAGACGGGCATCCGAAGGTTTAATGAGCGACAACTATGGCTGTGAATCCAAGCGGGCGGTACACAAAGGAAGTTTAGATGCCACTGACTGTAGTGACATAACTATACGGCGCTCCAATGAATGCGTTAGCCGTCTCGGTTCGATAGGTCGTAGAACTCATAGCTCTCTGCCAATGAAGAGATGACGGATACGTTAAGCGCAACTAGATTAAGCCAAGTATATACACTCTTCAGTCGTATCAACTAACGACCTCTGTCAACTGGTAAATCAGCCGTCCTCATTTTCAGAAACGCTGGTCATAATGGCTTTTTATGGATTCCTTTATCCAGTATTGTTTGTGTATTGCATACTGAAGGCTTCGTTTGGTTTCCGGTTCAAAGTCTTTTCTCACGATCCTCGCCAGGGTGCAATATTAAGTATTCCTTTATTGAAATACTTTCTCTCTCAAATTTTCACTTTCTTCCAGACTAAGGCTTCATCAATGGATTCTCTCTATTTTTTTGTTGTTGAGAGATAAGGGTTTCGCAGTCCTACTAGCCAAACGAAAAAAGGGTGACGCCAACCGTGCTAAGTAGAGCTGGAAACAAATGTTTGATGATTAATACATGACCTAGATAAGGAGAATAAGGACAATATGAAGGTTCTGACTTCCGAACAGTGATCAAAAGAAAAAAGATCATTTGTGGATGACAACGTTGTGAGGCATGGCGAGAAATCACAGTCAATACCGCTCGCATTACGTTGAGTCTCTGTATTCTAAATTACTTTTTGAGTTTGTTTTATGCAATATTACACCCACATAAAGGTGAGACTTCTAAATATCATGTTAGTTGTGCATGGTGATAATCTAAAACCACTACTAAATGATAGGGAGTTAAACACATGAGAACTCGTTAATGCATAGCACGGCTCACTTTTGCTCCTCTCCGACAAAAGCAACGAATTTGATTGAACTTGATTCCACAGTCATACACAGCCACGTGTACATCTCCAGATGGATTGAAGACTGACGGTTGTCGGCAGCTGACCTCAGCCACCAAATTATGACGTGATGGGTCAAACCAACTGCATTTGTGAGCTTCCTTAGAAATTGGATAAATTCTACCTAACATGGTACCTGTAGGAAACATTAAGTATAGAAACAAGAGAAAAACAAAGACTCACCATGCTGCCTTAATTTCAACGTTAACGCGCGAGTGTCCACGTTACTAAGACATGTAACACCACTATCAGCAAGCCATGTATCCAATGATTGCACGGCAGAAAAATGGGAATAGTTCACACAAAGCTCAGATACAATAAGTGCCCGAGCATAGATCGAATTTGACTCAAACCATTTGGGTAGGCCGAACTCATCCACATCCGATGGTGAAGGAACACCATAATTGCCTAATGCAGAGATTTTTCAGACATATTGAATTCTTACCAATAGATGGATATGTGAGCACTAATAGTTGGGAATGATAAGAGGGGTCAGTTAGTGACTCAACATATCCTACCATTCCAGTCTGAAAAACCACTTCGCCGGCAGCTTCACCGCAAGAACCGAACATAAGTCCATCAAATATCGTGCCATCATGAAGTTCCAGGCGTCCTAGCTGAGGATCGTCACTGGATACTGTCATAGATCAAGTTCGGATGTCTGTGGCAAAAAGTATACAATACGAAAGTGAAAATTCTCACACAAAAATAGGTAATGGATACAAAGATGATCAGTATAATGTAAGCAAATCGTAACATACCATACTGTTTAAGTGCTCAACAGAAGACAGCGCACCATTTGGTTTCCGAATTTTATTACACAAACCGACTGTAACTGTGAAATACCAGAACACACATAGACTGGATGCTATCAGGACGTAGAAAGCTAGACGGTCGAAGCAATCGTGTAAACCGGAACTCAAACATGCAATCGTGTGATGAGTCGTCAGCTTATTCACCACGGTACCAACAGATAAAATCAAAAAGAAGATTGCGTCCCGTGAATTTACAATGTTTAACATGCGAGTGCATCGACCCACCTGCCATCTTGCGGTAGCCGATTAAACATCAACTCTCAAGTACGTAAACAACATTCACAGCATTTAGAGAACTGAAAGATGCCTTCTGGCTGAATCGGCTCCTGTAACTGGTACCCAGCAAACGATCCAACAAAGCTAGTAGAAATACAGAGATGATCAGTTGGCAGGTTACTTCAGAATAAGCGATAATTTTCGACGAGATGAACGCAGTAGTGTTTGACGGCGGTATGACTCAACCGTACCAGTGACTAGGTTGCAAAGAACGGCTTGCTTGTTTTATTGTCGTCTCGCGTGCTGAAATTGGACGTTCGATATACGAACAGCGTGAATAATGCACAGTTGAGCATCGCTGTCAGTAAACAAGTGATTCCGACCCATCTCAGACGAAGCGACAACGAGATGGCAGTTAGTTCGCATCTTCCACTTCGGTGATGTTTGGTTACGGGCCGTGATTTCGACACGCTTTTACGTAAAGTGGCTAACCTTCTGAAACGAGTACTTAGTGGTTCCATGTTCAATTTTAATGCCAATCATATCGGTTCTCAGGCACGACGCACTGAAAATAGCAAAATACAGCTGCAAACGGGCGCACCTCATGCTCTGGATACTTCAAATACCGCATTTCAACACGAGGCATTCTACCACATGAGCAGCACCCTGTGAATCCCAACTATGGACAACTCGATCACACAACAGTCAATTATGAGTGGCGTTACTCTGTTAAAGGCTGTTGTGTGTTTGAAAACAACGATTTCAACCCAAAACATGTTGTTGGGCGTGCCCGTTTTGTTTTGTCATTTTCCCAGAGATCGTAAATTCGTAACTGCTAAATAATTAACCAGCATTCGCAGAGATAAATTTTAAAGAATACTAACCAAAAAGCATTGGTGAGTAATTTACCCGGTTCCAGTCAAACGATATAATCTAAAAAACAGTGGAGACGAATCGCACCAGCTGTGAAACTTGTCGTGAGAAATTACGCTCCCAAGAACCCGTACAGCTGTGACAAAACTAGATTTCTGTCGCGTGGGCCAACTTGATAAACAACCGTCGGGAGACTCCCTCTGAGTCTGAATAATGATGACGACCACTGAGATCTTGAAAAAAAACTGCCCAGAAGCTTCCACGAAGAACGGGAACACCACCTGGTCGTACAGTTCAAAAAGACGGGTCAAGCCCTTTTAAATGAAAAGAGCAGCTAGCTGTTTTCCCTGATTTGTGACTGTGGTGGCTGTCGAATCGATGCAAATGAGACCATATGTAAAAAAAAAGATGGTTAAAATATTACCAGCCAGTCGCGCCAAGTTGACAGATAGGCCGCACAGACTGGTGGAGGGTTCGGCCAATCTCAATCAGATCATGCAGATGACGGGAACCGGATGACCGATTACTGCAATCCAGACGGCCTTACAGCAGAATAGGAAGTGACTTTGATGCTCAAACTACTGTAATGCAACAGACCGCCTGGACCAGATCTCCGTTCTTCTTCTCTTCCCAAGGATGGAGATAGAATGATATCGGAACTGACAAAACTGTTACAAACATGCGGTTTAGGAGATCGAGGATTAGGACTTATGAACAGTAAGTCCACAGTAATTCCTGTTTTCAAATAAGGGGCCCGAAGTCTATGTGGAAACCACAGAGACACCAGTCTAACATCTGTTGCATCCAAGTTGCTGAAAAGCCTTAAATTACGTCGGCCCGTTATACCCAGAGAAAGTCAGATGCGTAAAGAACAGATGGGATTCCGGTCTGGTCGAAAGCACGTTCATCACATTTCGCCTTGTGACGGATCTGTGAGCATCAACAATCTTACAGACTGCCGACGATAATGCTGTTTTTAGAACCAAAGGCTGCCTTTGATTCGGTAGTTAACAAAGTTCTAAGGCACTGCTTTCTTCTCGGAGTTACAGGAGAATACGTGAATCTGTTCATTCTGCAAGCAGGGTGAGGGTTTGTGGATAACTGTCTCAGGCGTTCATCACTTCTTAGTTTTGTTAAAAGTGCTGGATATCCCCTTTCTGTTCAACATTTATGGACGACAGTTCCAAAAGTACGTCTGAAGAATCCAATGGGCTTGGTGTGGATCTTCTTCCTGGAGCTAGAGAGACCGGCGTGGAGTGTGTAGATGACACTACCTTCTTTAACCCCTTTGTCGAAAACGTGCGGACTGTGGTGAACACGGTGAACGACCGAGGTCGTTTGCATGGAATGCGCTCTGCACATTCAAAGTTCAAAGTGCTGCTTCAGGACTGAGATGTTTCGATTCCATTGTTCTTTACTGCAGGCAAACCGTTTGGGACTGGACATTTCCAAGCACTTAGGTAGCACTAGCCCTCAGTCTGTAATGTTGCTGATGCTAACTGATCTTCATTCGGGTATGACTACCACTGGAGGCCCGACATGAACATAGAACCATTTCCTCCAGTTGTAGCCAGCGCTTGTACTGCCTTAACGACTACTACTATTCCGGTCCTCAAAGTCGTTCCGCCTGAGCCTTTTCTCAGTGTTGTTTGACGTACACGAAGGTTGGCGAGACTTTGGGTGTCGCTTATCAGGTGTGAGCCCATCTCACTCCTCTTATCTTCCTAATTTGGTGGATGATGTTAGCCCAAAACTATGCTGGATCTATATGTTTTCTTTTTAGCAACAGACTAGTGAGAGTATATGGGTTGTTTCCAAATCTTGTCGCGTTCTTTCAGTTCAATGTCTGCCAGGACCACACTTTGATTACTCGTGTAATCATCAAGGAAGAGTGTAAACTGCTAGTGGAGAAGGGTTGAGCACAAACCCGCCTGTGCACTATAGTTTACGGTTTATTAATTATGTACCATACTTCATTATATTCAGACGTGGTATTTTCCGTTGAAGTTGATTTCCTAGACAAAGTGACTACAAACCTAGGTTTCTGCAGAAATTGTGGAGTTTATTGCACAAATGAGCTTCTGAGGGCATACGGCACCGCTACAATGAGAGGAGAAACTCAACTTCCATGAATAATCCTGAGGACTCCAAATAAAAAGCTCAGTTCAAGCCATCAGTGCGAGGGCCTTTTGTAACAACCATGCATACACTGCATGGCAGAGTTTCGTGAGAACCGTTCCAAAGAGAGCTACGTAGTAAACAACAAGTCACTATAATCGTCTTAAACGGTATACATGATTCTTGGGAAACACACTGAAAGTGAAACAAACAGAATGATGAGTCGCGTAACATGACTACGGGGCGAGGTCAGATGGTTTGTCACAGAACGATGAGAAAATGCTGCATGTGTGCGGCTATACTACATACAAGGGATAATACGTATCACAAAAGGCACGACCAGACACAACACCGTCCGTGCACGACGAGAAGCGGCGACACACGAAAGTATCAAATCGGCGCCCAAAAGCAGTATTATTACCATGAAGAAGTAAAACAAAGCGCGTCCAGTTTTTGACACAAAATAAATCGCGAACGATTTGGAATTTTCAGAAATTAGTGTATAAGCCTCATACTGACTGTCAAATTGCTCAGATTTATAGTGGGGTAACCGCGTATGAAGATATCGAATGTTACTATAAAGCACTTACAGTATGCACATTCCACTGTTATGTTTTGTAACTCATTTTCCTGCGTTTCCGTTTATGCCACTTTGCTGTCCTCATCCGCACACTCATGTGACAGCATTGTCATTTTCTTTTGAATCTCGATGGGCAACAAGAACAAACGGGAGATTTTGGGTGTCGTCTCCGTCTTCCCATTATGTAAACAAAATATTTCCCGTCACACATTTGAACAGAAAAGTCAGAAACAGTTTCATGCAAAATATATCTTTGGAGCACATTTCGCTGAATCTCATCAGGTACACACTACAGTCCGTGAGTTTATATAGCGAAGTTCAATGGGTATTGTGCAGCTAAACAACAAAACCAACAACCACACAAACACAGGCACACTCATACACATCCATACACATCAGTTACCAGAGCAATCTCGTAATGACGAACAAACCTTCCTGCACACAGAGGGATGGCTTCCATTTGCCAATTGCTACTGCCTCCTTGAGCCAGAGAAGCCTCGTATTTTTGTTGTGTAACGTATCCGAAACGTCTTTTTCAGGTTCATCTGGGGTCGACAAGTCAGCCGGTGACGGGCGATCGATGGCGCTGGTTCCTTTTGACTTGACACATCCTGACTTGAGCCCGACATTGTGGCATCTATGGCCGTTTTGCGAACCAAACTGAAATGTGTTCGTCGGCCCGATCGCGTAAATTTCGCTAGATTCTGCCGGTTTAATTGGTCGGCCACTCACAGGAGAATTCAAAGATGATATGAGGTTCGGCGTTGAGCCGTAGCGGTGTTTTCAAAGGTGGTGTTGGGGTTCGGGTGGTGGTGAACAGCATGGTCAGTTGGGCTGTTTGGAAAGTGCGTCTTATAGCGGCCGTGTGAGGAGTTTTCAACAGTGGCAATGTCATCACTTTTGTATGGCAAACGAAGATCGGCATTTAGTTTGGAGGCTCAGTTCAGTTCAGATCAGATCACAGGACTTGAGGCTAGTAGCCGGTTGATGTCCAGTTTCTTGCACCAGTGAGCTCAGATGATCCCACCGTGCTGAGACAAATGGAGAAGAAAAACTTCCCTTCAATAGTGTCTTGGAATCTTCAGGGGTATGTGGAACACAGTAGATCGTTGAAAGAACATCGAGAATATCTCTGGTCAAATCTTCAACAGGACCGTGTAAGCAATCTATCGGGTGCCAGCGGTTGAATGATGGAGGGAAGCTGGATTGTAATCACCGTCAGCAATCATGGCTGTTGAACCCACTGCGGTGGTCGGCTTTTGTTTGCTGAATTTCCCAACGAATGTCGATAGATAGCCATTTTCTTTGAGTGTGGTTCTCAACCGTGACACTTCTTTGGCCAATGTTTATCTTGAACAGATTTTTCTTGCGCGATAGAACAAAGTCCTTGCTCAACCCCGCTTGTATTGGATCGGTACAAGACTGTGAAAGTTCAGGTACTGTCCAGTCCATGTATGTTTCCGGTAGACGGACTGCAGTAAGCAAGCGTTGTTTTGGTGTTTCATGAGAATATCCAAAAACGCCAGGGTTTCATCCTGTCCGTCTTCGATGGTGTGGCTTTTTTTCGGGATTCAGCTTCTTCATTGAATCAGACATACTCGTGGCCATCTCCTTGGTATCAGTAGTTATCAATATCTCAGCAACATAACGCCGATAGAAATGAGCCCGATTGATAATAGCGTCTGCATTCTGCTCCAGGTGGGCAAAGAAAATATCTGCCAGTAGCGGACAGAATGGACTGCCCATAGCAACACCATCGATTTTTATAAAGCCAGTTCCCTGGAAGTAGAACTTTAGGTTCGGTGTGCATAGTAGGAGAAGGCCTTCTAGCTTAGACGTAGGCAATCCCATATTCAATTGGTGTGAGTCAATGTACTGATAAATTATGCTCACCGTCTGCATCAGAGGGAGATTTGTGAACGAAGAGGCGATGTCCAAACTGGCCACATGTTTGTTGTTGCAGTCCAAACCCTCGAGTAAATCGATTAGTTCAAAACTATCTCTCACAGTTTTCCGAACCACTGATTGTTTCACAGGCTGAATAAGTTGGGTTAGTCACTTTGCCAGCTTGTGTTGTGGTGAATTGGACGTGGATATTATTGGCCTCAGTGGTACACCAACCTTGTGAAGTTTGGGCAAGCCATACAGTTGAGTATGTGACCACCTAGATGTACTTGGCTTTGCCGTTGATTGATCAATGAAGTGAACTTCAAGCTATACTCGCACTTATTTGTTAATTCGTCGTTCAATTTCTGCAGCATTGTCTGCTGAGTTACCCTGATGAAGTTTGGTTGTGTCGTTTAATAGTGGCTGCATCCGTGATATGTAGTCAACCTTATCCATGACCACAACGCCAGAGCCTTTGCCTGGTGGTAGGATTATCAGATTTTCGTTAGTTCGTAGCTCAGAAACGGCATCAATATGTTTCGCAGTCATGATTGTGCCCCGTTTGGAGGGAGTAACTCTATTGGTGCTCGAAGTCAACTAGCCTGGCTTTGAACCAACTGCGAGCGTCTTCTGATTCCGGGCTGAGTTTTGAGAGTTGATCAAACAGAAGCTCGAGCTGGGCCTGTGACTCTGTGCTGTTGTTCCTCATTTGGGGGTATAAAAAATGTGGGACCACAAGATAGGGCTTCCAGCTGAATGCTGTTGAGTTGACGACAGATTGGTCACATACTTAGCCGGATTTTCAGGAAATACTGAGCCTGTCAGATTGTTTGTCTTAATGACTTCTGTAGATTACTGAGTAGATTGATTCTCGTCCGCCTAGACTTTTCACTACAAAAGTTGATGAACCTAATGGTGTAGATAAAGCTGAGTTTATCGAATGGAAGCCACCTCTCTGTGTGCAGGAAGGCTTGTTCGTCATTACGAGATTGCTCTGGTAACTGATGTGTATGGATGTGTATGAGTGTGCCTGTGTTTGTGTGGTTGTTGGTTTTGTTGTTTAGCTGCACAATACCCATTGAACTTCGCTATATAAACTCACGGACTGTAGTGTGTACCTGATGAGATTCAGCGAAATGTGCTCCAAAGATATATTTTGCATGAAACTGTTTCTGACTTCTCTTTTCTCATTTTGTGTCAATTTTTCGGCTACTGAAGTAATCCCACGGTGACACAATTTAACTCTACAGTCGCTGTTTGGACGGGTCGAAGTCACATGCGATAATCATTGGTTTAAGTTCCTGCCTGTTATGAAGTTCCATGTTGTTCATTCTATCTTACCAGAAACGGAGGAAAAATCTCGTAATATCCTTCCTGAAATACCAGCCCAGGGCTCACACCACTAAAATAAGCATTGGTAAATATAATTATACTCTCGAAATCATGGAACCCTGATAACGTGCCTTCCAGTATTGAGGACTGTAAGTCGTTGCAGCTAGTTCGACATATGAAACAGATGATCGGATTCCGAAATCGAGCGATTCCATTTCCCACTGCTCTGGTTTAAAATCTGCATTCAGATAATCGTGAAATATTGGCATCATTTAAATCCACCGTCCCCACTATTTATTTGACTGACGTTGCGGATAAAACTCCTGGAAGCTAACCCATCTTTCCAACTAGCGCTTATCACCTTGCCCACCTTACCTTTTCAACTGAATGACTGGTTTGCCAAACAACTAGCTTCACTTAGAATGCACAGGCGACAAATGGTGAATCATATTACCCGTAGACGTCGGTCACCACATGGCACACGTTCATTCAATCGTCGGCGTTCTCATGCGTATAAGTAACTTCGCGTAATCCTGTTGGTACCACCAGAATTTCGGTCACCGCGCTAAGAAATGTGACCAGCCGAACTCATACAAATCCACTCTTTGGGGAAACCCACAAGTCAGTCAGCCATGGTGACGACTGTCGCTGGCCTAATTATAACATGTTGACTCTTCTTCATATGTGAGAGGTCTACTATCATCAGGTTTCTCATCGATATTAGAGCTGAAATGAATGTCAGCTGATGACTAGCGGGAAGGGTTTTCTCAGCTTGTCCGCCTGCACTACAAGGCGCTAGCGGATGTCGAATCGCAACGTAAGGAACACGCCCACTTACACGTGATCTAGGCATGCGACAGCTGTTGATTCTGTTGAGGTCCGTTGCATTATTTTTGAGATTGCTCGTGTTGGAGGGTGGCTTAATGTTTCTTTATTTTTCTAAGAATAAACAGTATCAACCATTTTTATTCTTACACCAACTACTATAACCGTTTCTGTTGCCCTTATCCAGTCTGACCCATGTACAATTCTAAATGTCATAATAAGACGTTCCTCTTCCATATTCTTTCTTGAGTAGCTTATAATGCTTACCATTCATCGATGCGTAAACAATCATTTTGCTCCGGCCCAACCAGTGACCATTTGTTTGAGTGAGCTCAATTCCGTTTTATCGTCCCCCATTACTGAGCGGTGCCTAGTTGTCAGAGTTTTTGTACTGGCACATTCTTTGTTTAAATTGTGGTGATTTTTCACATTCGAGGTGAGATATTTAATCTTCATGTACATTGATTTAATTAGTACCGTATTAAATCCAGTCTTCACGAGCGCCTTCTTATTAACCGTTTCGAAGACAGATTAGCTTCTCAGCCGCTGGATATTGAGAAAGGCATTTCTGGATTAACCGATTACGCGTAACTCGTTGCGAACTTGAATCGTTAGCGAACGATTCAATAACGGCAGTTTCGTTAGATGCTGGTCATTGCAGATGTTCAAAATAAACATGGCGGTGCTAAATTCTTGTCTTTTTTTAGAGTTAGTGTCGGTGTGTATCGGGAGATTCGGCAGTTCTGTAGTTCGCTGGTATGGTGCTAATTTTGTCCACAGTTCACAGTTACACTTCATAGTACTATCTTGATGTTAGTTCCGAAGTCCGTACACCCAAGGTTTCCCCAGCCTTACAGTGGTGCGGAACGGGAGTCACAGTAAGAAGACATTGAATCTGCAAATAAAGTTTAAAGCAGTTCATTCCCTTCAGAAGTTTGAACAGAGCACTAAGAAAACGAAAGCTGGTAGATGCAAGCATTTCGTAT
>LUCH01001309.1:105856-127795 GCA_013368495.1 Paragonimus heterotremus
ATTTATGAAGTTTGGATAGTCCACCGATTGACTATCCAACCTACCCCCTATCTGTTCGATATAAAACAACCGTTTCATGTTATTGTAAATTTGGTACTGACGAGTCTATACGAAATGCTTGCATCTACCAGCTTTCGTTTTCTGACTGTTCTGTTTAAATAGATTTTATTTCATTCACGCACAATTTAACTTTAACGCAATGATTAAAAACGCTAGAAAACTGTACGTGAGAAAACCTTTAGCACAACCGCCCGCCAGCCACCAGAAAGGACGAATATCGACGGAAATTCCAGTTGACCTTCAGAATTCAAACAAGCGTCATACTGGTTAAGCGGCGTTCCAAACGGTAGTAGCCAAAGCATTTTCGTCCTAATGAATGTAGCTGACAATGGTAAAGATGACGCGGATTCCTTATACAGCTACCAGAAAAACTGCGATACATACGCCAACACACTTACTTTGATGTTTGCTGTTTGTAGTAAATTTACATTCAAAAGGTAATGTGGATGTGGGCGGTGGTACTGGAAAGGCAACTCTCATGTCGCAGGCAGTTTAGGATTTTGGGGACGTCCAAGGTGATCTAACCACAGCACATTTTTGTACGGTTTTGTATACACCTTTTCGTGAACTTCATCCGTACACTTGTTTGAAACCATCACCATCATTTTTCGAATTTGATCGTCAACACGAATAAACGGGAGTTACCGCGCGTCGTCTATGTCTTCCTGATTTGTGCTTATTTTTGAGCTGGTGACGTAAATGCGCGGTGAGATATTTTGGTTTCGCGTATCGGCTGATCCGTCGACCATCAACGCTCATCATCCTGTGCCTCGTGTGAAACTATCCTTCGGTCCTGTCCCGGACCTCACCTCCGGTGCTGCCTTCCTCGCTTCTGGTGGTCTATTCAGTTTGGCGGACTGCGACTTATCAGAGTGGTTCTTTCTTTACTGGTTAATCTTCCGTTTAGTTGTGCCCTTATCATTTGTACCTCTGTGCCACCTTTACGATTCCTTCGACGCTACCATATTTTTAGTCAGTTCTTCCATTTGTGTGGCTAGCCCACGAAGAGCTTCAAGGTCAAATTGCTTTCTAAACGGCGGTGTAGGTGCCAGAGGAGATTTTCCAAATTTTTCATGAAATATTAAAATGCATAGTACCGGAGAAATATATAGATTTTTTCGAATATAGCAGTTCAGTTGCAATGAAAATTGTTCATATTCGCACTTTTGTTGAGAAATATACTCTGCATTTTTTTCGATAAATGCATTAATTTGGATATTTTGGTCGACTTCACGTTCTGAAAATGCTCTTATCAAAATTTTCATGGTGGAACACATATTTCCGCATTGCAAAATGCTCAGTTTTTCGTGGTTTGGGAGATGTACTACAATTTGTAATTTTCGATCACGTTGCGTTTGCACTGCATTGTACATTAAACGACAAGGTAAGTTCTAATAAAACCTATGCCGCCACGTTTGTCGGTTGGTTATACATGTGAGTTTTGTGTTCAGCCTGCTTCTCTGATAATGGTTCCGGTAGAAGACGTTTCATGGAGTGTTACTCTTAAAAGTGCCTGTCGCTGACGTTATCACGTGGTTGTTTTTGCTTACGTTATGGTGAAAAACCTGGGTAACGCGTCCCACTCTATTATTAACAACGTGCGTACTGTCTTGTTTATTGTTTATCGACCATGCTGGAATGTAGCCCGCTATGTGCACGTGGGTCGATGTTCATTTATGTGACGGATAATGACCAGCTTTGGTGCGCGTTATTTCCCCGGCAAAATCACTGACTCTTACTTATACCATTTCAACTAAAATACTTCAGTCTTCATATCATGGACACCTATGATTTTCACGGCTGTTGATATAGGTTTTCGCCGGCTGCCGACTTCACTGATGGTTATCGGCATGTTTGCTAGAATTGAAGAAGATCGATGTAATATATCTTGAACGGTTCAAATACAAGTTTATCCTTATTTCCCCCGTGTTCTTCTCATTAATGTTGAGCACAGATTAAGTAACCTGGACAGAGCTGCCAATAGTGTGAACACGCACCACATGCTTAGGCGTTGGTCATAACCGTATGCATACGCAGTTCATACGGTTCTTCAATAGACTGTGAGTTGCTAACTCGATCGGTAGAATCTTGGAGCTTACAAACATTTTCTTCTGCTTCTATTGAGCAGTCCTCAGAGTTAGTCCAGGAACGATCTCTTTAAAACATCCAAAAGGCTACAGCAGTAGGTCTAGCCTAATCGAAAATATTCCATAGTTGGAAGCACATGTCTTACGCTGCAAAAAGAATTCACGATTTCTCCACACTAGGCACCGAAGGACAGCATAACATTCTTTGCGACCACGTTGGAAATAAGCCTCGAGACATTCGTTAACTTTCTTCCTCGCATGCATCTGGCACTGAGCATGTTGAGTCCAAGCAGACGGTGAAATAAGTTTCAGTATCAACGCTCCTATTACGGCAACATTCGGGGAGTTTGCAAAAAAGTTGGAAGTCATTTCATCGTCGAAATAGATGAATCGTGGTTGTGAAATGGAAGTATCACCGTGAGTGTCACTTCCCAAAAGCCTTAGTAGTTGATGACGTGGAAAGAGAGAGACGGAAGGCGTTCATGGTGGTATGTTTTGGAAACAAACGAGATATAACCGCTGTATTACCCATCCTCCGAAGACACGTCCAAGTAAGCCGGTTATTTTATTTCTATTTATTGCCTTCAGCCAAACACCATTATAGTGACGGACGAATGGGGAGCTTACAGTGCTTTGGATGGAATAGCTGGTAAAGAGCACTGGACACTCAATCACTCAGCAAATTCCGTGGATCCTGCGAACAGCCCACTCCATGCGCGAAATACAGAAAATCTGTGGTCTTTCGCTAGGAAGCATTTCGTGCCATAACTAGATCAAACGAACGGCTGTTCCAGTCACACCTACAGAAGATCATTTGGCGAAAACGAAACCCAGGAAGCGTGAATGGCAAAATGTCGTTCAGTGCGTCTCACACGGAAATGTTTTGAATGATATAATATAGGTCTAAATATTATCGCGCGCGTTTGCTATTTTGATTCATACGCACTGCGTTCACGTCGGTAGCTGCTCCGTCCAGTTGACTTAAGTCCAGTTTTGGCCCTGAAACACTATACCGACGAACCACGCAATTGCCTGATAACCCTCTAGTTTATATAACGCTGTTACGTGTGAACAGAACACTAGCCAGAACTGATTTTGTTGGCCCGCGTTCACTAGTGTTCGACACTGCACTTCGATTTCCTGCCTTGCTCCATAGTTTTCCGCAACTCACAACTTCGTCCTTTGAGCCGTTCACAGTTGAACACATAGTAGTTAATCACATTGTCACTGCATGTTTTGCTACTACCACTCAACCGCTTTGAATATAACCAGTAAAGTTGAAAGCCGCTAAACTTGAATCTGATTGCCTGTTGTACTGGGTACTAACCGACTCTCAAACGCCTGTTGTTCAGCCCAACTACATGTGATTCCCGATATTTCAGTTTATTATTTTCCGTGAGCGATTTTCGTGCACTCAAAAATGTCACAATCCCTTATCATTATCCAATTTCCCGTACCTACGAGTATTTCCCATCTGGGTACGGGTGTTTTCTAATATTCGCGTAGGGTGCGCGTATCACCAGATTCCCGTGACCCTTAATATTCCAGAAAACGGCCGTACCGAGTGCTTTCACTCTTTTTGGGTTTCTCCGAATGGTATTCGGTCTGTGCAATGCTGTCCATACTTTTTAGCACTTTTGTCTGAGGCAGACCATAGTTTTGACTGTGTTCCGCTTCCCCCCATGGTTCGCTCATTCCCAGTCGGTCTCACTGCGAGCACGAACGGCATCTTCGCTTACTACTTGAAGGTTAAGTCTGATTGAAATGCGTATCAATACACTTAAGTTTGTCCTGCTTGCTGATTCACTGGGATTTCCATGATATTATAGATTCAGTGGATAATGGACCACTGGACACAGAGGCTTGGGCTTTGAAAAATGTCCTTCTTCCCAACTTCATCAAGTACTTCAGCGTTTCATTGATATAATCAACAACTGTGGTCATTTCGTGCCATGTCGTTCATAGATTTTAAGATCACTGACCTATATTCCACCGGGAGCAAAGAAAAGTGTCATCTCCATTGCCCAAGCGCTGCATGCGTTTAGCGCCAGTCAGCAATCGCCCAGTGAAACCGGTGCCTTGTCGTATTTCAATACCGACCCCAAAACACCACTGTTTCTCTCAGTTGGGGCTTCGGAAGATACAGATGGTGAAGTTCTCCAACAGCTTGCCAAGAAATGGTTACAACCCCCTCGTCTTTCTTACAAAGGCTTTTTGCCGTCCAGGCTAATTGCGACACATTCGGTAGGGGATTATTCGCGATTAACCTGTGAAAGCAACATTTGCTACATTTGTTATAAAAATCACGTTTTCACTGTTTTGACCGACTACAATCCATCTGTCTACGCGCTTAACTGCTTGCCGGACAAAAACTTCTAAGTGAAGTCCGTAATCTTTATTTCATCACACAATGAACGACAGACACTTACATTCCAGGATCTGCCGATGTAATCACAGGTGCCCTCCCCAGACCACACATTGATGCAATTTTGGCTCAACCTGACATATGCATGGAAAAACTGGCAGAAGTACAGGTAAACGTTGAACGACCATCTCATTCTAATACATTCGCACATCCCTGGTTGTCCCGTGTCCGTCTTCTTCACTTTCATTCAAATACCAAGTGCAACATTTAATCGTTTGCCATTTTTTCCACAGGCCTGTCGCAGACCTTGGTTCGCCTCCACACCCCCAGATTATACGCTACCATCAAACCCATTTCTGGACGTCATCTTTGGTCTAGAACGAACCAGGATATACGCATTCGAGCTAAATCCAGCGTGCAATACCAGCGTGGCAAATGCCCGTTTCTCACACATCCATTTGGTTATTGGTGACTCACTGCCACCATCCGATGGAATGATTCTGCTATTCATATATGCAGGTCGGTTCACTCTTTGGCCGATGGCTATTCTTATGCCAGGTTCCACTAAGAAAGTTGTTAGATGGAGGCGCACAATTCCTATACAACTTCTTCCGTGATTCGACTTGCATGCTTGATTGTGAACACCTCAAATAAACTGCATGTCACTCCTCGCCGAATGGTCTAGTGGAAGGTTTCTATCGACACCTGAAAGCATCGGTACTTGCTCAATCCCCAAAACACAAGACGACAGATTGCCTTTCGCTTAGGCGGTTAAGTATCAGATCGTCTACAAAGGAAGACCTTGGGACCACTGTAGCGAGCCTAATGTGTGGATCAACTCTGGGATTACTTGGTGAATTCATCGCAGGGCCACCTTACCCAGATGACCGAATGAGGCCTTGGGAAACACATAGAAGAGCTTTGTTCTGTCACCATGCGGAAGCACGCTCGACCCTCCCTGCTGTAATACAATGAGAGCTCCATCACGCTAGGGTAAGAACTTCACCACCGGTTGGGCTGGAACGTGTGATACTGTCACTATTGATCGTCTGAACAGCACCTTTGTACAGTCGCCCAACAGTTCATCACGTCGGTTTACACCGAGTCAACTTCTCGTTACTCTTCAAGTAGTCCCTGCAATCAAGGCAAGTTTTCTATCCAAAATATAACTATCACTCACAGATACCAACTCCTCTCCGCTACATGTAATCACACGCGCAGTTGAACATATCAGTATATCTGCCCGTTTTCGTTGAGTCGCTTCAAAGCTACTTGCTTCGCCTTCTCTCCGAGGATCAAGGATTACTCTAGGTGGTCTTGGAAGGGAATATTGTGGTGGTTTTACTGTTTTATGCTTCATTTTGCTAGTCTGGCGCAAGTGTTGCACCAATCCTCGCCGTATGCTCTGTTTGACTTCGTAAAAAACAGTAACACAACACATGTGAAAGTACCGGCATTCATCTTCGTGAGGAGACTCGAAAGATCTGCTGGCCGCTTTTGTTCAAATTCCAGATTGAAACAACCGTGAGACAGTTCATCCAATGTCAAGACCTTATCAAGTCGAAATCCTCCCTTAAACTGATAAGAACTATGCAGAATAGAACACCACTTAAAAGGGAATGACAAAATCGCTTATTGCGCAACACTGTCACCTCCATGCGTATGACCCGGGACGTATTCAAACAAGGTGCGCTGATGCACAAGGATAATGAACCGGGTTCGGCTGAGTGTGTAGCTTCGTCTTGCTGCATCACACCCGAGGATGCCAATGTTCCTCCCCCAAACACCAACGACATAACAGAGGACAACATACTCAGTTACCTGATTAATCTATCAGTAAATCTTGACAGTTCCAACGGCCCGCTTTTCGAAATGGCGTCCCCTGTCGAGGAGTCAACTTGCAGGCAACAGCATGTAAATAAATGTGCCCATAATGAACCATTTGAGACGTCTAGGTCTCAATCTGTCAACGCGGTGACTAGATCAGACAAAGTAAAGCCCGGACCATCTATCAGTCAGACACACGCCGGCATTCCAAATTTGAACACATCCCAAGGGGACCCAACAACCGGCCACCAGTGAAACACTGGTTCTAATAAACCGACCTCAATTCATTATCTTACGAGTCGCTCGTGTTTGTCTCCTCTGCATTACAAGGGAAAAAATAGGGACGTAAACCCAAACCCACACCCAATGTAAAAAAGGATGTATCTATTGCCAACCCCTAATCCTAGGTATCCTCCCGACAATAGCAATCTCTTACCTGTCACATCTTTTGAAGCCAGACTCAACCAGAACATCACTTTTACCACCAGAGTTGTTTGCTGCATGCTTGACGCGTCTTTCAATACGAAAAGCCGCCATATTATGAGTGCTCACCTAATCATAACCTCTTATCCCTTCACTGACAACGTGCGTGTGGATATGTACAATCCATTTCAACCTTACCCTTTTATAGTGGGTCACAACGTTCAAACCTCCTCCGCCCAGTCCAACTCCCACATACCCGTTGCCCCACCACACCCTACTGACACTTTTCCAACACTTTCTGTCATGGACTCAGACGCAGGCAACACTCCATTAGTCGCCGATGCGCTCGCTATAACCGCATCAGACCGAGCGACATCACCAGAGTCTTTGAACCACAAAGACCCTTCTGTTTTGGACATTCTTAAGGGTCTAAAAATGATGCTGAATAAAGAAAATGCACTCAGTTTATTGCATTTGAATGCACGCTTACAGGTCAAAAAGATGTATATTTTTAGATATTTCGTCTTCTTATATAATCCTTACATTATTCTGGTCACTGAAGCTTGGTGTCCCCCCGACAATTCAAACACACAACTAAATGTTACAGGTTATCATATGCTCCGTAAAAATCGCGGTGCAGGACGGGCCGGTGAATGTTCACTTCACTTAAGCGAGCAATATTCTGAAACCATACCTCATAAGCTGTCTTGATAGGATTGACAGCTCATTGCGGCTGTCAGTGCCAGCTAAATCCTGTAAACTGCCATTAGGATGTGTCTACAGACCACCTAACGCCACTCATGACGATATGGCCAACTTTATTAATGGACTGAATTATGTATCGACATTGCCCACATAGCACAAAATGACTGGTGGATATTTCAATATGCCCAATATCTCCTGGAACTCTTTCACAGCCCCTGCAAATCAGGCAGAGTTTCTCTCATGTGTCCAGATAAATGGATGGCACCAACACGTTTTAGCACCTACCAGACTAGACCACGCTTTAGATTTCATTTTTACAACAGATATCTCTTCTGTTCCAGTACCCGTCCTAAAACAGTTTCCAGGGAGCGATCGCAACGTGGTCAACTTCATGTTTAACCTAAGAGCTGTGAAAATGTCGAACATCATATGTTACCACCAAGTAAAATTCATCGACCAGAACATGCTCACCACTCTGTTAAGATCCTTGGAGTGGGACACATTATTTCTGACCTCTGACCCTAGTACTGCAATCGACGTATTTAATGAACACTTCAGGTTTTGCATGAATATCTTAGCCCCGGAAAGATCAAAACGCCGTAATGCGTGTGGTAAAGGCAGGATTCTCTCTCCGAAGGAGCAATGTAAATTCAATAGTCTCAAATCACGGCACAGAAAAACACATGATTCCTCCCTTATTATTCAAATGCGTAAACTGTTTGACACAATAAAACAGAACCGAAATGCTCCACCTAAATGAGGAAACGTGTCCGCTCAACGGCAAAGAGAAGAGGTCTGAGTTGATGCAGTTATGGAAACGCCGGAACTGTACAACAGACCCTATTATCTTAACAGTTACACTACAGAACAAAACTGCCGTAGATGATCCCGTAACAATCTGTGAGATCTTCAACCCATACTTTGCTGCTTCCTTCAACATTGAAGAAAATATATTGTCTCCACCTCTCCCCGTAAAAACAAACAAGTTCCAAAGCCACGTTTTCTATTGATGCAGTAGAAACACGCTCTCAGTTAGCTACTATCAAAACTTCTGATCTTCCTAGTCCAGACGGTATTCACCCCGTTGCTATCAAACGCGGTGGGGATGACATTCCTCTCATTTTGCTCAATATACACACACTTTCTGTAACATTATGCTCCTTCCCTCTCCAGCAGAAAAAATTTATAGTTCAGCCTTGTTATAAAGGTGGCTTGCGGCAAGACATCAACAATCAACGTCCCATTAAAACACTTCAACTTATTTTAGTGTTGGAGAGGACAATAAAATATTGCATGGTCAAGTACTTATTGTCACAAAATCGTATAAACCACTACCAGCAGGTATTCCTCGGCAAGTGTTCGTGCATGACGTGTAAGCTGGAATTCTTTAATCATGTCACAAAAACTGCTGATTCAGGGAATGCAATTACTACCATACTTTTGGATATGCAAAAAGCTTTTGGTGGTGTGCCTCACAAGCGTCTTCTGATCAAAATGACATCCTTCGGTATACGTGACCTCTTGCTCAGCTGGTGTGCTTCATACTTTAAACACCGCGCTCAAACGGTGAAAACAGGAGATAGCAGCTCAACGTCCAGACCAATCACCAGTGGAGTGATTCAAGGAAGCGTCCTGGGGCCCTTACTCTTTCTTATGTATATAAACGGTATCAAGCATGGCAAACTATTTCTATTCATTGATAACATCAAAGTTGCCTAGACTTTTCCCCCTGGCGATCTCGATTCTTGCTTAGGAGATGTACGGAAGGACTTCATGTCATTAGAGTCTTGGTGTCAAACCTGACCGATGAAATTTTCAGTCAGTAACTCCAACATCGTTGCACGCGGTTGTCATATACCAGGGAACTTTATAAAGCTGGATGGTCATGCTATTCCAACTGCCAACCCAGTCCGCGACCTGGGTATGCGTTACTCAAACTCATTCAATCTCGGTGAACATAAATCTTTCCTAGTGTAGTTATCAGCGATCGTGGAGCCTTTCTAAGGATCCCGGCTGCAACCGTGTCTTGCCGCTTGTCTGTTGTGTACGCATGATTCCGCGTACGCTTACCATAGGAGGCCCGAGTCGAACTCAGTGCCACTTTCTTCAGTCGTGGAACTTATTGCACGCAGCGAATGCCTGTCCAATTCTTAAGGACTCATTATTTGTTCCACTCTTCAAAGTCGTTTAATCCGAACCCTCGTGAGTTTTGTTAAAGGCATACGAAAGTTCCACGCATTTTTCGTCTGGCGCGCTTTTGAGTGCCACCCAGTGGGCTGTGGCCCATCTAGTTCCTCTTCTCTCCCTCTTCTTGGTTGCTGTTGTTTGTCCCAGACTAGGCTAGAGCTAACTGTTCATCATAATTCCAAAAACTGTCAGAAATAGTCCGTTTGTTTCCAAACCCCGTTGCGCTCTTCATTTGGATGATTGTTGAGACTACTTTCCGACTGCTCTTCAAGAAAGGCGTTCTAAATTGTTAGTGGACGAGAGTCCAGCCCATATCCACTTGTCCACTACAATAGTATCGAAAACTAGACGAAAGATTGGGTACAATATATACCTATTCTCCCTTTCTGTAGCTCAACTACACCTTTATTAGCTGTGCATGCTACCCCACCTTGAACACTGCACGTTTATATATAGTCACTTGCTGAAGTCTGATAAGCTAGCTCTGGAGTCTCCAACTTACATTCACGAAAGGCTTAGTGGGTTGTTCGTCTTCCCTGAACTACACATAACGGCGCTAAACACCTCCACTGGATCCTCTTTGGCTACGGCGTCTCAAGCTGAACCTAGCACTGACGTATAATCTAGTTTGTGGCAATAAATTCACTGTCAGCTTCGCGATTTGCCTTCAGCATAGCTCGAAATACAACATCAGGAACAAGGAGTTTACTTTGACAACTCTTAAATCCCAAGAAAAAGACGTCCTTCGAAGCTGCTTAAACCTGATTCGCTTGAGCTATGAATTACGTCACAGCATGCAGTATACGATCAGACTTGAAGTTTCTCCACCCGATTGACTTAGACTATTAACAATATCTCAGAATATAGTACGCGTTCATGCTAGCCGATGCCCCAGCTTGATCCACCTATGCTATGAAAGACATCTGTATGCGCAGTATACGTTCACACTGGTAGATGCCCCACCCGAATGACTTAGTCAGTCAACAACGTCGCAATTATAAGGTGCATTCACACTGGGTGCTGTTTTAACCTGACTTACTTAAGCTATGAATAATGCCTGGATGGGCAGTATACGTTCACACCAGTAGCTGCTTCAACCTGATTCATTTGGGCTGTGTATTACGTCTCAGCATGAAGTATATATTCATATTAGTAGCTGCTCCACATAATCGACTTAGGCTATCAACAATGTTTCAGAGGACAGAATGCGTTCACGCTAGTAGATGCTTCAACGTGATTCACTTAAGCTATGAAGAACGTCTGTTTATGCAACATAGGTTCACACTAATAGACGGTTCAACCTCATTCAGTTAAGCTATGAATAACGCCTGCGCGTGCAGTATGTGTTCACACCAGTAGCTGCTCTTTCTGAACCACCTTTACCATGAACAATTTGTAGAACAAACACATGCGAGAAGTGATGAAAAACATGTATTTGAAGCGTTTGGGGTACATGATAATCATCATCTTCGATTCCATTGATTGTCATAGTGATTGGAAGTTTTCTGCACCGCGGTAGATACCTGACGTTCTAAACTTCATAGTGTGACTGGCTGACGGGTATACCTCCCGGTGATCGGCATACAGCTTGATTTCACCTGTTTCCGTATAGTGTTCCGCATGAACGCCACGCAACCTCAGTCTAGTTAGAAACAATGGAGTAGAGTGAACTGAATTTACTTTTGGAGATTCTGGATGATAGAGTGAAATACGATGCCGTTTTCTTACGCCGATCCATATACACCGAAGATGGAAACAATCATACGATAACGTCATTTCCAACCATTTTTAAGAGAAAGGATTCATCGACCAGTATCTACCTGAAATCTTGCAAACAAAAAGAAATAGTATGAATATCGTATAGATAAAGAAGCTGGAAATGTTGTCATACATGTTTAACCACCAAATGTGTTGGTGTTCTCGTTGAAATGCAAAGCAAACACAGTATGGTCGTATATTCCCTTTCCGACCATATCTTTGAAACGATGCGAAACGAAGATTTCTCAGGCTATAGGATGACGTATTTAGTCTCAAAAATGGCTATGATCACATATATAAGACTTGGAAACGTTAGCTAACACCAAAAACGAAAAGGATGGAAAAAAGTTTCATCACCAAGCTAATACCTTTGGGACTTATTCGATACATTTCAATTTTTTCATTAACGCTGCTTGTTTATAACTGATGTACTGTAAGTACTTTGCCTGAAATTCTGATTTTAAAAGTTAATGAAATATTTAAAAATCGGGTATTCCCGCCAAAAGGACCGTTTTGCCTCGTAACACGCAAGCCAGACGTTCTCGCTTCGTGCACCAGTTACACTCGTAAACCAACTTTAAGGAACGTGGAGACACCGGGAGATAACGTTCTTCTGAAGCAAGGGTTCCAGCGATTGTCCTGTGAAAGTGACAATTGAAACAATCGTGAGTCATAGGCCCAGTAAGACCTGCATACGACTTACGCAATCGAAAACAAAAGTGGCACCAACACCACGGCAGCACGATGCGTTACAGTCTTTTGAACGACCTTCAGGGCGAATCCCGTGAAGCGGATATTTGCTGAGTTCTCTGCTAGAGGTAAATAATTAACTAAATTGCACAAAACTATAAATTTTATATAAAAGGTTTTGTAGCGACTCATGTCTGTTCGCTGAGTTGTGCGTAGCCCTTAAACGGATCCCCAAAATGGGGATAATATTGGATCCAACAATTTCTACTGTACTATTAGGGAATCGCATCAATAATTACAAAAGGCAAACCTCAATCGTTGGCGACGATAGTCTCGCCCAGCAAAATCAGTAGCTTCTGAACAGTACCAATAGTGTCAAAGTTGAACCGTCACGCCAGCGGGCCAGAACAAGTATAGCCACCCTTGCCGCGGACATTTAATGACATATTAGTTCAATAAACCAGAAGGTGGTGGGTGAGGTAATGGGAACAAGTGTCAGGTTAATGGGGAAAAATAGGGAGTGCAAACCATGGGGACGAATTTTCTCAGTTCGTGGATCAACAAATTTACAGCGCTCGCCAGAATTCGTCTGCATCTGACAGACCGCTAATGGTGCTTTACAGTTATGGCTCCCTGTCTACCTATGCTTGATATAACCATCCACAAGACGTACTTTGGAGACCTCGCGAACTGCAGTGTTTAACAGTCATGGTCCTCTAACAAACAAAGGCGTCTCAGTCTCTCCTCAATATACTTGTTTTCGTGCGAACCTCTACAGTACGAACTAGTTCGTCAGCGTCTACTTCACATTTCGTAACTAGGCCCAGGGGCCACTGGTCTCTAGCCAGTCCATCGGAAACAACGAAAACAACTCCACCCACCTGGAAATTACGTTGCTTTGTCAACTACCTCTGGAGCGTTTGCAGCGATGACGCATACTCTTGAAACCACCTTTTCCAAAAGGTAGTTACCATGTAATTCGCTTGTCTGCAACACCTAGTGTACCTATCTAACAGATTGCATTCTGAGGCCAACCCTGTATTGCCCTTCAAGATAAGTAAATCAGACGGGGTTAGAGTGATGTTGTCAGGACCGTCTGCGGCAACAAGAACAGATGGCCTGTTGTTTAATATAAGCTCTACTTCGGCCAATGAAGTTAGAAGGGTTTCATCATCGACTCGCTGCTCTGGGCAGATTGCGCTCAAAATACACCTGACAGATCGAATCGATCGTTCCTCTATTCCATCCCGATGACCAGCATACGGTGGGTTGAAGTGCCAGTGGATTCCCTTTTGTGAGAACTTGTCGTTGACAGACCAGCTACCTAATTTTCGGACCCAGACTCTAAGCTCTTCGTCATCGGCTACTGAGGTGGTAGCGTTATCAAAAAATGGCCTCAGGCCTACCTCTGCGTCTAATTAATCGTGGCAGGGTCATAATAAACGAGTCAGTATTCAACGTGCAAGCCACCCGATATGCACTGCTCGAAACAGAGGGGTCCAAAATAGTCCTACCCAGTGTTCGTGAACGGATTTCACGCTGGGTTTACACTAAGAGATGGCAAATGGGTCATTAAGTGCTTACCGGCTGAAACACAACGGTGACGGCAGACTAGGCAGGACCCAATGACTCGCCTAACCGCCGCGCCACCCTGTTTGATTCAAAAGTGTCTCCTTAGAGAACACAACACACGAGACCTTCCGGAGTGATCTCCGACTCCCTGATGATAGTTATGATGAGTTCAACGATGTGACGGCGTTTATGCAAATTTCTGGGGTGCATGTTCTCGAAATTGTAAGCTCATAGCGACAATCTACCTCCTACTAGTATAACTCTTTCGATTGTGACAGGGGACAATTTCTCAAGGAGCTCCTTTGTGAGAGAACAGGGGGACTATCGCAGCCATATAGCCTGGACAGCAAGGCTACTTCCTCGGGAAGGCACTCGGACTGTACTGATCTAATCAAATCTACCTTTGACGCTTTGATTTCCTTTAAACTCAGGAGGCCGGTTTTTAGAATCGATTCCGAGCGCCCACCATGAAGTTCCATAATGTAGTATTTGAATTGGGTAAGCCACACCATGGTACTAAACCATCGAGTCTAGCTTGAGTATTGAATTATAAGATTATGCAGACCGTTTGCTTGAACGACAACATTGACATGAGCCGGTGTCTTCTTCAGTTCACCGTCATTGGGGTCAACGAGAGAGTTGAGTTTCGGAGGTCATGATCTGCAAGGTCGATTCAAGAACTCAACATCTTTCAGCCATTTATCTTTTTCTAGGTAGCCCGTCAAACCATGCGGAGCTAAGTTCGTCGGATTTTCTTCGGATCTCACAAGGTCATGTACGGGCCACCACAGAAAACAAAACATACCTCGGCCACGAAGGGGGATGTGTACTTGCAGAAACATCTGTCCGATATCCGCTGACATTGTCACTTTCTCCATGCGCAGTCGTAACAATACGCCTGCCAAGTTTGTAGTCACGTCGGGGTTCTGATACAGCTTGTAATTCAGGGACAATCCGTGGCATTTGGCCGAGCAGCCAAAGACTACTCTGAGCTTCCCTGGGTTCTTACAGTTTAGTACGGGGTAGTGTGGCAAGTACCACCGATACGGGTGGCTCGGATCAAGATGAACTTGGGGGACCCTTTCAACATACCCACGTTCAATATGATGCTGTATCACGTTCGCGTAATTTGAGAATGTATTTTCATCGCGGTTAACTCTCCTCTTCAAGTAAGACGACCGTTTCTGAAACATTTTGTAGTCGTTAGGAAAAGTGAGGCGCTCATCCCTCCAAGGAGAGGACACTTCATAATGCCCGTTTGCGTCCATCACGGAAGACTGAACTATTGATACGGCCACCGTATCCTCTTTGGGGAGTATGGAACCATTCGGAGACATATCAGTGAACTCAGTATCATACAAGGCACGAATCTGATCTGATAACGTAGGAACGTCCTGCGAAAGGCGGTTGACAGATGCCTTAGCCTGACATTTACTGGTCAAAGGTCCGCACAACATCCAACCGAACAGGGTTCCCGATGCGTACGGCCGTCTAAGTGCCCGGAAGCTAGAAATCAGCGAATATCACCCCCATCTTCGAAAGGGGACAACGCAGTCAACCTTACAACTATCGTCTGATCGCCCTTCTATCATGTGTATCGAAAGTCCTTGAAGCGTTAGTCCACGAGGCAATATCTAATCATCTTTTCACACAATCTTCTGCTGAGAGCAACAGGGCTTTCTACGTTACCGCTCATGTACTACATATTTGCTGCTTACTGTAGACAAGTAGGCCACTGCTGCCGACAGAAAAGAGGGGGTCGATGCTATCTGTCTTGACTTTGCCAAGGCCTTTGACCGAGTGAATCACTGTTCTACTCAATAAGCTTCACCACTGCGGTGCCAATGGTAACCTTCTCCGCTGGCTAAAATCTTATTTATTAGACCTTTCCTACCGTGTGCGAGTGGGTTCCTCCGTATCTTCTGCCAGACTCAGCCACAGTGGAGGCCAACAGGGCTCCATGCTGGGGCCAACATTTGTTTCTATATTCATTAACTATTTGCCATCTGAAGTGTCACCCCTACTTCTACTGTTTGCCGACGAGGTCAAAGTCTGGCATGTTATTCTCTTAATGCTGGGGCGAGCGCCAAGAAAGTCAATGGCGTACTAGCACTCCTGAAGCGTTTGTTTGAAAAATTCGAGCGGTCATGTTTCAATCATCTGTAAATCAACTTTATTCCTTTTCACCTCGAACAAAGAACCCTTGTTTGACCTCCTTATTTACAAAAGGACAAACTAAGTTTGGAAACTGTTCAGAGGTACGCGACGAAATTGGTCCGTGGATTAAATGCAAAACCCTACACTGAACGGCTTCACGAGCTGAGTCTCTCTCCTCTGGAATACCGTAGACAGAGGGATGACCTAATATTGGCGTTCACACTTCTGAGGACCCCGAACCACCCATGTAGATCCCTGCCCACCAATGCGGATACCAGCTCACTCAGGGGGCATTCCTTGAAAATAAAATGTCAACACAGCAGAACTGAGCTAGTGCGCAATTTCTTCTCGATTCGGGTAACTCGAAATTTGATTGAAATTTCCTCGCTGTTATTGTCTGCGCACTTTTTGCTCTATTGGTGACCTGTGCATCAAAAATTGCATTCGATTACTTTTATTCGCTACCAAATAACACATCTGATCGTTATGTATTGAAACTTTTGGGTTGTACTGTATCCTTGTTCGGTATCTGTTTCATATTGTGCATCACTTGTTTCTGATGACAATGACGCGAGTCAGATGTAGCAGTGCTGGGACTCAATTGACTGAGGCGGCAAGCATTTTCGGCCGTTCTGGATGCAAAAAATCCGTGCGAAACGGTATGCAGTGCCGCCAGTGCCAGAGGTGGTATCACTTCAAATGCACTGGCCACAACGAACACCAGTACAAACAACTTCCTTCTTCTACTTTGAATTTTATCTGCATGAGCTGCAGGTTTGACGAATGTCAAGGCGCCGCTTTGCCACTGAGTAGTCACACACGCGTCAGGAAAAGTGTAGCGATGCAGAAAACTTGCGATTGTAAATGCGCAGATGTCCTTCTTAACACTATATGTCTTTATGTTTCTTCTTTGGGGAATAAGATGGAGGAATACTAGGGGACTATGTCCGGAATGAAGCTGGAACTCCAGTCCCTAAATGTATACACAGCGCATGCTATCCTTGGTTTTGCGGTCACCAAGAAGGCATTTGCCCTGTCAACTGCACATATAGAGGAGGCAGCGGAGAAAAGGAAAGGAAAAGCTCTCAGAGGAAGGAGAGTTGTTTTATGAGCCGCTTCCGCACCACATCTTCACCAACCGAACTAGCTAAGTCAGTCCTAGCTTTTTCATTCTCCCCGGACGTTACTGATCTTGCCCTCACGAGCAGGCTACGCTCCAAAGCCACCAAAAAGTCACTCGGCCTTTTGGTAACCTTGCCGGCCAAGCTGAGTCCCGTGACAGTGGTGGAAAGATCACAGGCTTTGAAGTCCACCAACGTCCGTCTGAAAGGCGTTTCTTTCGACTGCTCTCGGCAAGAGAGGGCGATACGGCGGCAGCAGACTAAAACTAAGTCGCGAATCATGGCAGACCGAAAACTACAGCTGGAGAATAAAGTCGTAGCTTCTGCTCCAGCAGTATCCACTGAGGCCTATATGCCAGCGGTGGAAAGCAAGAGCGATGTTCCCGCAGTCACTATCCCAACGGCCGACGCCCCAAGCAAGGACAAAGTTGTTCAAGATACCACACAAATGCCGTTCTCCGAGTTACCCACGTCAAGAGCCACCAAGAGGCCCCATGGAAAATTCTTTCTTCTAAAAATTCGAATCTATAGCGGACTGTTGGGGACGCCGCCAGTAAATCAGAAAGCAGTTCACCGGCACACCCCACAGAGTACTTCTATCAGTGGATCCGTAAAACTGTGCACACTGCCCCCCTCAAACCCTGCATCCGGCAGACGGAGAAGCCAAATTTTCCGTGGGTCAGAACTCTCAAATAACCCCCGAAAAACGAAATTTAACAAGTTTACGGAGGTCGCAAGTTGCGACACCGAAAGTGCTGGTCCAGCGTCCTGTAGGGACGTTGACGTACGCACAAGTAGTGACGGGACGCCCACAGCCTCAAAGGAGGGCCATCAGAACCACTCGGCAGTACATGCCGAGCCCAACACCATCACCATCCTCAAATCTAGGCCTTCTTTCCCAAATTCTTCCTCGCGCTCTCCTCTCTCTTTTCTCGTGAGGTCAAGTGAGAAAGTAGCTCTTGAGTGCATGTATACGAACTGTCTGTTTGTTTAATAAGTTACCGGAAATCAGACAGTTAACTCATGACAAACAACCCCACATTTTTGCTTTCACGGAGACCTGGCTTACAGGTGACACCAGTGACAGTGAACTGAGTGTCTACGGATATTCAGTTCACTGAGCTGACTCCGCCCGAGGGAGAAGGGGGGGTTTGAAATTTGCCTTCAGCATTGTCTCCCAACACACACGGTTATTGATGGATTTCATTCCTCGGATAAATGTGATGCTCTGTGGCTCCGATTGGGTTTTCGTGGCAGACACTCATTCCAAACGGGGGTTATCTATCGCTCTCCTTCATCTGACGTCTCTGAAGACGACACTGTTCTTGTAAACCTAGACAACTTCCTAGGCCAACAAATCTTTACTCATCTGCTTGTAATGGGCAACTTTAATGCTCCCTGGACAAGTTGGACATCAGTTTCTCACTAGGAATGTGAAATCGGATTCTCGACTTCCTTATCGACGTCGGTACGACGCAGGGCGTGGACACAGCATGTTAACGCCCCGACGCGGCATCGCTCTGGTCAGATGCCCTCTCTGTATGACTCAGTCATTATTAATGAGAGCCAACTGGTAAACAGAGTGACCATCAAACCACCACTTGGACACAGTGACCACTCTCTGCTCATCTTTGATTTTTCTTTTACTGGGTATAACAACCAGTAAGAAAGTCCACAGTCCGAAACTTTATTCAGGCTGATTTTAACAGCCTAAGGAGTTACCGGGGTTCATCACTTCTCGATAATGGCTCCGTGGACCTGAACTACCGTGCACATCAATACGTATTTGAGACAGCGGACAACCTATTTGTCCCTCACAAACTGTACGCTTTCTCATATCGGCCACCTCTTCCGCGCAGAATACGTCATCTCCTTGGTGGCCGTTCCCATTTATTCGCGAAGCGTAAGATTACGGGAAACATGGAGGACCTACGCGCGTTCCACATCGTTAGAAATAGGTGTAGACGGGAAATCCGTGAGCACACCAAACGCGTACCAGAAATGGTCCTCATCAAATCTCGCGGGAACAAAAGCTTCTTAGTTAAACACATGCGACGACTAAAAAAGAAGAAACCCTCGGCTTTTTCTCTGCAACTGACCGACGGGGAGACCTCGTCTGGCTCCCTAGTTGTGACCGAGTTGTTTAGGGAATAATACACGGCAATCTAAGACGTCGCACAGCCGGACTGGCACCCTATCCTTCAGCAGCAGAATTTCCGGCAACCACTCGTAACCGTCGAGTTTTCCGTGCTGGATGTTGAGGAACTTTTATTTAAGCTAAATTCATATAGTACAATGGGTCCTGACAAGATCCATCCCAGAATTATCAAAGAAGCAACCACTAGTCTGGCAGAACCCTTTTATAAGCTGTTTAAACGGACACTCCAGACTAGCATTCTCCCTAGTGCATGGAAAGAGGCGACGGTCAAGCCCATATTTAAAGCGGGTGATCGACACTCTCCGGCTAGCTGTCGGCCAATCAGCCTCACTAGTATTCCGTGCAAGATAGTGGAGCGCTTATTAAAGCGTGCCATACTTAATCACTTCTCAGTAAACCATCTTTTTTCCTCTACCCAGCATGGCTTCCTTCCTAATCACTCATGCATAACCGATATGCTTGTTTTCATGGACAGTCTGACGGAGGCCAGAGACAATGGCCTTATCTCAGACGCCATCTTCTTTGACTTTGCCAAGGTGTTTGACCGTGTCCCGCACGGCCCCCTGAAACACAAACTGGAAGCTTATGGTATTCAAGGAGAGGTTCTTCGCCAGGTTGTCTCCTTCCTCGATAATAGGACGTTTACAGTTAAAACCGGATCAGGCCTTTCATTTCCTTCTCTCATTTCTGCGCGATTTCCTCAGGGGTCAGTGCTAGGTCCCCTGTTATTTCTGATCTACATCAATGACCTTCCGGAGAGTATTTCCAGCAACGCCCTCCCATACGCCCATGACCTAAAAATCTGGGATGCCACTGATCCCAGTACACTACAGATTGATCTAGACGTGATCAAGCGTAGGTCGGACGATTGGGGTCTTCCACTAAATGACAATAAGTGCGCACATATGTCACTCGGTGACGACTCCGGCAACGCCTTTGTGATTCATAGTGCATTTGGCACAACAGATATCATGAAAGTCAATTTGATGAAAGATCTGGGCATCTGTTTGCAATCTAACCTATCTTTTGCGCATCACCACGAGATGTCAGCGAGAAAAGTGTTTGCCTCTCTTAGGATGATCAAGCGCACTTTTCCCCGTATAGACAAGAGAGCGTTCCAAACGCTGATCGGGGTTTATATAAGACCGCTCCTCGAGTATGCTAATCAGATTGTTTATGTTGGCCTGAATGAAGATATACTAGCTGTTGAGCGTGTCCAGCGCGTGGCTACCAAACTAGTCACGGGCCTTAGTAGTGTCGCGTATGAGTTTCGGTTTGAAATTCCGGATCTATATCCACCTGAATTTCGACGGCTCCGCGGTGATTTAATTTTCACACACTTCCTCTTTAGAGCGGTGCTACACCCTGTTTTCAGTGAATGCCTTTCAGATCAACAGACGCCCGCCTGACACTGAACAAGAAAAACCGACTGGATCCGGGACCCTTGGGCCTCTGCCTCGAACCCGTGCATCAACCGCTGAATCGCTGATTCGGGTCTACAAAGCCTGGAACTGGCTGTCAGGACATATCGTCAGAGCCACGACAGTCGCTGCGTTCGAACTTCGCTCGGATAGCTACTCTAGCACTTAGTCCGAGCCCCCGCATACTCTCCTGCAAACAATCACGTGTGCGTGTTCGTTTATTGAATAGCTCACACCTGATTATATATGCTCACCCAGCTAGAGAATTGAGTGTTTAACAACAGGAGGTGTGCATTTATTTGCTTGTTTGTTTATCTGTTTATTTTCCGTTGTGTCCTTCGATACCACCAAGGAAAGTCACGACGTGCAACTATCCCTCTGCCCCCGAGAGTCCTCGCCTGGAGAAACGGAACCAGCAAAAGCCGTGGCCATCTACTTCCATCTGTTACCGATTGAACCCAATCTCCGTTTCATCCTTTTGATGCAACCAAGCAAAGTTTCACGGGTTTCTCGGGTTTTTTGCAGATCTAGAAAAGTCTCCGTGTTTTTATTGACCCGTTTATAGGTGGCGCGGAACGAGGACTTTTGCCAGGGACAATCTTGAGTTGAGGGGGATCGTCGGAGCATGAGCACAGAGTTGTTAAGAGGGCATATGCAAAGCGGAAATTGCATGGTGTATGAAACAAGTTTTCTGCATCAGGCAAACACAAAAGCACGTATGCACTCACTCACAGGACATGCAACAGGACATACATACAAACACTCATCAGGCATAGTGCACAAACAGACACACACAACACGCCAGCCATACTTATTTCTGTAGTTCCTTCTATACTCGTTGCCCCCCCTATCGAAAATTGTTTGGAGGAGCAGGCGGACTGAAAATATCTGAGGTTACTCTGAGTCACCCGTCCAATCTTATCCTAAGTACGTCAAGGGTCGGGGCTGAGACGACCTCTTCTGGCAGGTTGTTCCAGAAGGGGACCAATCGGAATGCGGACGAATAACGCCGACAAAGCAAACGGCAGCGTTGATGCTCAAGACTATGACTATTCCCTCTTGAACTTAAGGGTTCAGTTTTGGGTAGGATGGATGACCAAGGGTGATTGGGGTCCGTTAATATTTTGAAAGGCTAGTATAGTATCTCCTCTCATCTTTCGAAACTCTAGGTTAAACAGATTCAAACTCTGAAGCCTGCTCTGATAACTCAGCTACCGAAGACCCCTCACTTGCTTTGTAGCCTTGCGTTGAACTTGTTTAAGCAATAAAACATCCCTACGATGATAAGGGGAGCAGGCTTGAATATTTACTTCTAGTATAGGGCGAACTAGGGTGGAATAAATGGGAATGAAGTTCTCCGGGTTTAGGCAGCCTAGGCTACGGTTGATAAATTCGGATACATTAGTTC
>LUCH01001310.1:0-13853 GCA_013368495.1 Paragonimus heterotremus
ACGTTATGGGGAAGATTATGCTTCCGAAAATTTTCTTCAAATGCTTTTGACATCTACATTGATTTGCAAGCTCCATTCGGTTTGAGACACACAACGGAAATACCAGACAAATGGGTTGTTTCCCTCTATCCCTAGCCTCTGTCATTAATACTATAGGGCGTACGCTCGGATTACGTTAGCCATAGACATCTGATTAGTGACAACAGTCATGAGACTAGTCAAAATCATGTGAGCACAACCTATCTTGAAAGTGGTCCTTCACCCGTTACGATTGCGTACATCATGGAGATCCTATCATTGTACCCTTCGTTGAAAACTGACACGTTGTATTCTTAAGCCTGATTATTCATCCTATTTATCGTGAATCTTCAATAGGGATAATGTCATTGACCCAGTGTTCAGAAAATGTGTGTCAATCCTGGCGGCAGAGTGCTGGTCACAAAATGCATCTGTTGACCTTGGATACCACTCAAGTCTCTCATATGTGTTTTGGTTGCGACGGTTTTCCAATCGAACCCAGTTTTTTTTTCTCAAACTCTTCTTTCACCTATTATTATAAAATTGAAAGTGTGGTGATTATCTATGGCGCAAACGACTTAAGGAAAGTTTTAAAGATTCTGTTTTGCGAATGTGCTTGAAGCGTGTAGTCATCCGGTCAAAGTGAATATAAAATATGTACAGTTTGGCGAATGTCTTCCAGTTCTTGTAGTTGAATGTAATTGGAGTTCCAAGTTATGTACAACCACAGGCCGTGTGAACTTCTGCCTGGTTTATCACAGATTAGCCGTGCAATCGTTTGATTACTTCATTTAGAACTTCTTTTCTTTAAGAGAGTAGTCGAGTGCGCATGGTTCATTGCTATTATCTCCAGGTGAAGTGTGGTAAATCTCATCTGTTCTTGTGCTGGTTGATGGTTCGGACAGTCGAGGTGTGCTGATAGCTAAAGATTGTTGATAGACTGTAGATTGTGGACTTATAGCAGATGAATTCCATGGCATTCCTGTTGGGAACACTGAATTGATTCGGACACATGGTGCTGGTATGCTCGTGTGCTGCTGATAAGGATGTTCTGTACTAAAAGTCGAGGATCCAACCAACTGTTCTGGTAGATTCTGATGAATAGGCTGTAGCGTGTTTGGTGAGAATAGTGATTCGGTTGAGCGTGATTGTCTGGGCACATTCCTGCTAAATGCATCCATATACCAAGTGTAATATGCTTTATAATTTTCATAAAACCATTGAAATCCCATGGAATTTGATACCATCGGTGCGGGCATTTGGATAATCGACTGTGAAGGCTGAGTTTGTTGCAATGGCTGGGGAATTGTAAACGCGGATACCGAATGCGCGGTCGAACGCAGAATAGATGGAGTTTCTTTTCTATCCTCAGAATGTGTTCCAGACGGATGCGTTGTTTCCGTCATTGGAATGATTGATTTTCCCAACGTACTTGGCTGGACATACATCTTACTGTCATGTGACTCTTTCTGTATCCTATACGGTAGTTGATTCTTCTCAGAAATGATGATCGGTTTAGGTGATGGCATCACGAAGATTGCGGATGTTTCTGCTTTACAAATCGCTCTTGAATAATTGCTTAAGGTGTACGGTTTGTTCTCGACTTCATCCGGATATGATTCTGTTTTTTGTAAGTATAAAGAGAAAGATAGGTATGATTACAAACAGCTGATATTTACTCTGAACTATAATACTACTCACTATGGTCGTTCATATAGATAACATCAGAGATTCTGTTAACGACTAGTGGTGTCCGCTACCCAAATGTAATAATAGCAACGAAATATAGAGTAACAGATAGCAATATGTAATATTAATATAAGACTGTACAGTGTATCTTTATCTGGTGAATGTAAGTTTGATTGTTTGATTTTTTCATACTATCGGTTAGACACCTGAATGACATTGCTATAATATCCACCTTTACATGATACTATGTTTAAAAAATGTTTATATCGTTGGCAATGTATATGTAATCATTCCGATGGAACAAAAACTCACTTTGATGCGTACGCAAGTGTGTCTTCATGGAACTTTCTTGAGCGTAACTTTTACCACAAATAGAACAACTGAATGGTTTTTGACCTGAAACGGATTTCAGAAGAGAGAAGAAAAAGTGTCACCAATTATTGTCTTGTCGTAACTAACCGACAATCTTTCACTGATTTAGTTAGATTCTGGCTACCATTAAACAAGTGGTATACTGTCTACCATGTGGACAATACGTACTTTCACGATCGAGTCATTTGACCTTGTCTATCGATTTTCCACAAATTAACCCGCTGAGATGTTCTAGTAACTGTTGTCTTGTAACTTGCACTATACTGTGTAAGAAAACGGTTCGTGTTCAGGTGATGAGAAGTTGCCATACATGCTGAGATTTTGCTGAATTTTCAACTATGTGTACATGCTTCTTTCAGCAATATGTTTGGCGAAACTATTGTTTCCAGTCCTATAATTTCTGTTTTAGTCTGTAGTTTACTTACAACAAATGTTGTCGTAATTTGTTTCGTAACCTAGTTTGGAGGGTTGGAGTCTACTTTAGCACAACACGTGACAAAAATTGTCTCCTCTCGTGTGTCATTAAGCATAGCCATACAAAAAATCAAAGCAATACGCAATTGCATCTTGCACTATCAGCAAAAATATCTCTCATCGGAACATGTTACCGAAGTGGATCACTTTTCCCCATTTGGCCAGTCTTTTTGCTTATAGTGTTGTTCTCAACTATGCAATGCATGCATTAATCCTTCCTCATAGTGAAAACGCCGTTACGACGAAAACACTTTTCGTTTCTGTATTGCTCCCCGGTGAAAATTAAGGTCACTCTACGTTTTGTTCCTTTTGCATCCACGACGACCGTTTACTGTATTGTACAGTGCACTATATATTTCAGACTATTTTTGCAACATTCTTGGGCAGTCAACCATCAGTGTGAACCACTGAGGTATTGCTGTCTATGGTGATGATGATGAGAGCACATCCTAACGTGATAGCACTATCAGGACCGTAAGATATCTTCATTTCTCAGTCATTCGCATTCATGCGTCTACCTCTCACTTTGGTTGGCAGACGGTTTTACTTTACAAAATGCTAACTCTCAAAACTAAACTGTGGAGAATCCAACCAATCAGAAATTGCTGACCAATCGGGTCTTTCCGAACCTACTGTCACCTCAAACACACAGATGGGCAAATTCGTCAGAGCAGAAGAAAATAGCAAGGAAAGTCATTCTACTGATTCTTTAAGACTGTGTGAAGGAACTATTACAGATCCAAGCATCAGCACACCGAGCGTGATTGCCACACCAATCACAAAATGTGGCGTTCTGATTCCTGGTAGCGTTCAGCCTATTTGAGTGTAGATTCACTGGAAACTGTTGGAGGTTGCACACTATGTAAATAATGTAGCTTACGAACGGTGATGAAACAGAGCTGATCAATCTGAAACTGTGATTTTCGAACAAGGTGCACAAATACGTCCAAGGTTCAGGTCATCTTTAGGATTCTCGTAGCCCAACAACAAAATCCGTCCACATGTTCTGTGATCCTGAATTTTAAGTAGAAAACATCATCATAGATAGCAATACATGATGATGTTTTCTACTTAAAACTCAGGGTCATAGAACATGCGGACGGATTTTGCTGTTGGGCTACGAGAATCCTAAAGATGACCTGAACCTTGGATGTATTTGTAGAAAACATACTAATTGCCCGTTACTTTACGCACCTCTTTATCGCAGAAAGCGCATTTTGGAGACATGAGTGATAACGTGGCCGTGGTAGTGTTGCCCCTAGATTCAATATGTACAACAGAAACAATAAAAATCAAGCACAAAAACGTTTGAATGCTCAACAGAACCTACACTGAAACTCTCGGCGATCAGTTACACAATTGTTCGCTCGAATACCAGTTACCGTTAACAGGAACAGTCAAATGGACGTGAGTTTTTAAGACTATGGCAATGAAAATGAGTCAGTTTGGCAGGATTGACTGAATTCTTCACAAGGAACCCGTTTTCAGGGCACCATGTTTGACGTTCTTTACCGTAACGATTACAGTACCACCTTTGACTTATTAGAAACACGTTACCAGATTAGCAAGCCAAACCAGATTCCGTCTTTCGTTGAACACAGGTTGCTTCTCTAAGTCATTCGTTCGATCCATATCGGTCACAGTCTCGACTACAGTTGTATTTCGCTGGTTCGGCTACACTTCAACCTAATCGTCAAATGCGCAAATAAATAGTTTTAAGAGTTATACACTTTGATTCTCAACTAATCTCATACAAAATCACGGAATAAGCTTTCCTAGTGCAAACTGTAATGGGACTCGTTTAAGGCAATGTGTTTATCGAGTGTAAAATCAACATGTTCACTAGGCATTCCAATGTATAACGCTCACCAACTGGCTGAAATTAATTACCAGTCGTCAGTCGGCTAAACACAATATGAACCATAAGCGCTATCCACCGTAGTATATGCACACATCAAAGGCTGATTGAACCAAGTCTAAACGATGAAGTTTGTAACTCCAACCGGTACTGGTTTAATTGTGCACAGTGCAATCTAGTATAGCCTACGAGACATGTCTCAGTCTATCATCGCAATTCAAAACATAGACCCCCATTCCACTTCGTTGTTTGTGGACGTAACTCTGCAAGAGAAATTTTTACCTATGCGATTATGTTGAACATGATAATAGATATGTGAACATTCCTGAGGATGAATTGACAGAAATTCTGACGCTTTGCACAAACAACGTTCATCTTCTGTTAACCAACGAGATCTGCTGACAGAGTTGGACTGGTTGTGGACTTGTATCTGAGTGTTTTCTTAGCTGAGACAAGCAGGAGCTTAACCAAGTTGAGTGCAATGATCGAACAAACTATGTTTTACAACCGCTACGTTGATTATATTTTCTACGTTGGCGATGAGGATTACAACATGAAAAGTGTCATGCCAGTTTTTGGCTCGGCCAATAACAATTAACTTCATCTAGGGGTCAGACAGCGACCGCCAAATACACTTTCAGGGTGTCGTCGTATTAAGACGAAGGGATGATTCGAATCAACGAACAGTGTGCAAGAAACAGTCTCGAATCTGTCAGTACTTTCATTCTGACAATTTTATTCCACTGAATCAAAAGCGTCGAGGTTCTGTACCACTGACACTTTACAAGCTAGGCTAGACCTTTCACGAGAAGTGTTCTCGCAAAATGATTACCCTATGCATTTTACTCAGATGACAGAGCATAAAACCTCAGTCACCTTCTTTGATTAAGGTTTCGTTGGAGATCTTCTAGCTGAAATTATCACAGGAAAACAATTTTTTTGAAACAAGCCAAAACAATTTGCCTTGCAACCCAATTTTACTTGAACTTACGTTCGACCCCCGTTATCATGTCACAACTTAGACGAACTGCTGTGTTCTACAGCCGGCTGTTGTATGAGCCGTTTTATTTGCACGTGTAGAATATCATACACCGGTCGTACTAAAAGTGAGTGCGTAAACAACCTTCTGCAGAGATGAATAGTGGTGTGAAAAAAGCGGTCTCAGGCATGGTTGTAGCTCATTTGATCCCTAAGTAAAAACTAGGCTTTTCAGATTGTAAACACCAGTAAATCGATTCAAAATGGTGAGACCCCAAATGTTGACCGTTACCAAGGCCATCGGTGTCCGATTGCGCAACTCTGACTCCAACACAGAATTTCACTCGGAGACAACCTTTCCTGGCCCATAACTGATCACTGTGGAACGCACATTATGGGACTGTTAGCAGATGCGCAGTTCGCGACCTCTGTTGTCCCTGGTTGCTGTTTTCATATATATTGTGTTGTAAGTAGCCGGATGATCAGACGCGACAAGACATGTCCTATTGATCAGTTTGCTGTTCCCGTAACGTATGTGTTATCATGAACATCACAGTAAGGTGCTTCCATTCGGTGGCCTTCTACACAAGTGCACGCCCGCGTGCGTCTGTGCTGTAAAAATTTGTTGCCGTGGTTGGCTAACTATATGTTTAACAGTATGTTTAACCGTGTATCGTATGACCAGTTTGTTCCCCGATAGCGTATGTACAGGCCGCCAATAAATGGTACTTGACAAAATGTTGACTGGAAATGAAAATAATTTTCGTGAATCCTACCTCGCCTGGTCAGACGTAAGGCGACAAGGGATAATTGCGTCTCGAATACTGTCTGATTCAATAGAGTTTGGGAGTCGCTTGACCACTGAAGCACGCAAATTGGAATGATTTGTCAAGGGTATTAACATACCTATTGTTGACCCATTCGAGAGCGTTTCCCGGTTTCCATGAGGCCAGAGGGACTGTATATGTTGGTCTTAACATAGGCTCAACAGGTTGCTGCCGACTGGTTGTTATAGGTAATTTACTACTCATCCTGATCGACTCAATAACGCACCAAGCCTAATGAGGTAACATGTTTCATTAGCCCTCCTCCGAGCATCCGCCGACAGAGATGAGAGGAAGACGTATGCACCTAAAAGTTTTGGAAGAATAGCTCTTGGATGTGCGTTACATGCGGCACATTACGCAAGTCAATTCAAATGCATCGTATGGTAAATTATTTCCCGTTTCACGCTAGCCTCTCAGCCAATCGGGAAACCGCATGTCACCGACGACAAATCCGAGAGTCATTATTGCACGTATTTCAGACTACTTAAAAATTAAAAGTAGCACGTAACATACATTTGAAATTATATGTCCGTGGTTCACTGTCAGACCACACAATATGTACATCCTTATTTTCAGAATAGGCCCATTTTCTCTCTATCACTTTGCCTCAATGTGCGAAAGTTATGAAACTCCCCCCATTTCGCTTCTTGATTCTTATGCTCAAAAAAAAACATGATTTTGTGCATGTTGCTTCGGCTTGTGATTCGGCGACTTGTGCCTCTTCAGCTGGTTGCCTATACGATGACATTTGCAAACCAACTTTGCTGTGGATGCGTGCGGTTGACTACGAAGCATCCGTGTGTCTCACGCGGCTGGTTATTTTTTAACTCGTTGCTGAACTGTCTCAAAGATAGGTGCGACTTCGGAATAAAAACTACATGATAACTCCGAAAATGTGTTTTGGTGATTACAACACTGGTCGGCATTGCTCTCCACAAATAAGCAGCCAGCAACGTCAGTAGTGGCTGAATGCTTTAGTATAACAGGAAGTAGCTCCCTAGAAACAGACACCATAGTTGTGCGCCACAATCATGTAAGACACACAGAGTCCGCAAACCGGATTGTGTCATCGACCAATGGTACTGATGGCCGGACCCGATGTTATCTTTGCAGTCACGTAGGTGCAGCCTATTGAGTTAATTCAATCCGACAGACATGTCCGAAATGTTCTCCCACCTCAACTTGCTTTCGTGATGTAATCTTTCTATTTAGTAGACAGATGTAACGCCAATCGAACATCTCAATTTGAAACAATTTTTCCACATGCTGACATGGGTAATATGGGAAGAATATTTAATCAAAAGTTATACAAGCATACAAAGAATTCCAGTTGAGCATCTACTGATGTTTTACAGTGGCTTTAAACTTGGCTGTATTATCAGTTATCTAATTTTATCTAAACCACTGTAGTTAAAAACCTCTAGTTTATATCATTATCCTGAGTTCGACTCCCTCTAAGGCCGATCTAGTTGGAACACTACAGTTGAAGTTACCCATAAGTTCGTCAATAGATGAACTGATTTTGAAAACGTAGTAAGTAACCTGATACGTAACTGCTCACCTGTATGAGTGACTTCATGGGATTTCAAGTTCCGTTCTGTGGCGAAACCGCGGTCACAAATTGCACATCGAAACGGCCAACCCCCAGTGTGTGTATATTCGTGCTTCCGTAAATCGCCGGGAGTGACGAATGCCTTCGGACATTGTGCACACTGATGCCGACGGGTCTGTAGGTCGATATGTGAGAAGGTGAGGAAGAAAATTGGTTATACCTAAAACTGATGACCTTAGTTCGGCTGCAAAACTGAATAGATGTTGTGCATCCTCAGAACTTACGTTGGTGTGAGTGTATTTGTGAAAGATTAGATTGGAGCCAGCAGCAAATCTTCGTCCGCAAATGCGACATACATATGGTCTTTGACCAGTATGGGTTCGTTCGTGTGTATTTACGCCGCTTCGTGTGGAAAATCCTTTCGAACAGTAGCGGCATTCAAATGGTCGCTCGCCTGAAAACAGAGATAAATAGGCAGAACAATATGTTTGTAACTTGGTAGTTGATAATACAATGGTCAACCAAGTGGCCTACTTGACCGTGTTAGGAAGACAGTCCGTTAGTTAATCTGTTCCGTTTAGATAACGATATTATTAGTACAAAAAAAAATTCTGGGGACAGCCTGTTGTGGACGAAGACTCCAGTCGCTTGTCACAACTTAGACGAAATGGTTATATTAGAATGACATGACTGCTTAAAGATTGGACGCCATGATCTCCAATAGGGGTTAATTAAATCGATATTGCTGTAAGAACATGAAAGTGGTGATAAAATCTAGGTGGTTACCTCAAAGAAGCGTGGCCGGAGTTCTAATCTCGGCTGTAACAAGGATGTCCACTACTGACGAGTTTTAACAAGAACGAAGTTTGAGTCTAGTGGTTCTTTTCGAAAGAGGCTAGGCGAAAAGACTATCTAAATACAAACGCTGCAATCAAATATGAGTTATATTCAACCTGAAATTAACCAAATCCTCAGCTACTCGTCATACATGTCTAATCTTGTTAATGATTGTAGGGCTTTTGTATAAGTATCTGTAATTATTTGGATCTGCAGTAGAATTATTGGTGAACAGGGTTCGACTGTGGTATATCAGTTTTTACCTTTGCCTTCAGAAAACATTTGGAGATTATTATAACTTAAAATTATACTGGAATATCGTAACTCGCTTTTTACAACGTGTTTCGGAATAATAACATCTTCAAGAAATGTTAAAAATAGAATATGCATTTTAATGCTTAAAATCAATATTCTCACAGATCGGAAATTCTGAGACGATATCCTTGACTCATCCTGAGGTGTCTATTTAAGTAACTGTCTCAACAAAGTCACGAAGTGATTTTTTTTGCCATCCGTTACGTTTGTAAAATATTTTACGAGGCAATTTATAAACTCGGTGTCATGTACCCTCCTTCTAAGTTCATAGTACTGTTCTTCTGTGGTTGCTCCACATTCATGTCACTACAAGTAGAAGCGCTACGGCTGTTAAAAGTACAGTCATGTTTTGTAATACTTTAACCGATCTATCAGTTGTCGTACCTCCGACGGAATGTTAGCTGTTTAGTTTGCTCGTATTGTAGGACATTTTGCATCCATGCAACTGTTTCAATACTGTCATTCCGGGCGCATAACTAAAGTAGACACTGTGCTGTTGTTTCCAGTGGCCACCTACACTTCCCTACTTAGTTTGATTGTAAAACTTACGTTCTGAACTAGAAAAATGGGGGCACTTTCTTCTGGTTAACCAATTTCTTCTAAAACTCGGCTATCTTTTCACTTTTACATGTCCGGATCTCACTTCTACTTGATTGGATGTTAGGTTAAGGTGTATCGAGAGGTTACTCTATTACTGTTCCACTTGTTCATGGTGGTTCATATTAATCAGATCGGACTAACACAGCGACGCCAAGAGTGGAAAGAGAAATATCACGAAGGAGTCCGTGCAGCCTTTCGACGATAGACTATCTAATCGAGATAAGCCAGCAAGTGCTAGAGGGTCAGGAATGGCGGACTACGGTTTGATGACGGGTAGCTGGGGGTATAAATCAGACAGCATATACATCCCTATTTTGTCGAACGTCATCCTGCCTCATTTGTGTATAATGGGCATTCGTTGATCTGACTTGATTAGGACATCAGTCAATACAAGCACCGTTTTGGAATCCTGTTTGATAATTCTGTCTGCCAACTTATGCCAGCATGGTTAACAAGTGGAGCAATATTAGAGAAGTCGTTTGAGGTATTCTAAATGAAAGTCGAGTCAAAGAAAAGTGATATCAAGATGCCAGATTGTAGGAAAGGTGCACATTATTTCATTACTTCAGTATTTCGTAAAAAACATATCTCGTTAATCTACCTCCTGAGAACCTACAGATTTTCATTGAGAATCGTTTATTACATCCTGTTTAATTTGCATAGTGATAGACGTTTAGCTTATACATAGCTTACCTGTATGGGTTAGGGTGTGTCGTTTGAGCAATGAGGGACGGTCGAACTGTTTCTCACAATGTTCACATGTGTGCATGCGACGTTGTCGACGCCTACCAGACTTCCGGAAGCCTCCTTCAGTTTCTGCTGTTACTAGATTCATTTCAGTGATGTTCTTCTCATCTGGTTCATCTAAATGGCTCTTGTCTACTTTTTGTCGGACAAGAGCTCTACGCGTTCGATTGGCCATAGGGGTAATTTTGCTCTGTTGGATGGCATCGGTCAAGTTAAGCTTCACATCATGATTCACTCTGGGAGAAGTGAATCCGTTTGTAGCTCGGATAGTGAGTTCTTCGATACCATCGGCTTGACACGAACCGGTACGTTTGGGCAGGGTACCTGGGGTAGATGTAGCGTCCAATTCAGACATGGTAAGAGGCTTTGCTGATTTGTCATTCTGCTAGAAAAGAAGAGATTTCGGGAAGGTAATTATAGGCTTATCATTTTGTGAATCAATTATACTACAGATTCGTTTTTGACGAATTATCCAGGGTGCAAGTCACGTAACTTGGATCCAGGTCCCATGAATACAGTGACAGTCGTCTGCTCTATTCCAAAATACATTTCTGGTTTACTTTCTTGTGAAAAATTATGTCGCTACCGTTTATTCTGTGAACAATATTGCTGATGTTTCCCTTCAACTTTTATGCTCCATTACAGTATATTTCATTTGCATACGGTCCCATTTGATGTGATCGTCACTGGGTTGTATCGCATTTCCCCTAGATCTCTTTTTCAATATCCAATATCACTACAATTTTGGAAGCTATGTTAACGCTCTGTTGTCCCCT
Organism: Paragonimus heterotremus; assembly: GCA_013368495.1. Lineage (NCBI taxonomy): Eukaryota > Metazoa > Platyhelminthes > Trematoda > Plagiorchiida > Troglotrematidae > Paragonimus > Paragonimus heterotremus. The sequence continues at coordinate 11,044 of LUCH01001310.1, forward strand.
TCTAACGGCAACTTTTTTAGCCTGGTCGGTTACGCTGCCTGCGAGTTTGGTTTGTCGTCTTCTGAAGTATTCTCTTTTCACCCTATAAAACAGAGATAAAAGCAGTTACTGAAGACCAGCCGGTCCATAAGATCTTTCTAGATGTTTTCTAGGAACATCGACCAAGTATGTCGCTCAATACCGTATACAAATCTCCACAATTTTAAAATCAGCGGTCTCCTAGACTTGCGACTCACCGACTACATTCACCACCGTCGCTTCATTGGCAATGCGAACGGTGGATTTTCTGATTAGTACTTTGTGACAAACAGAGTGCCTCAGGGTTTCAAGAATAAGACATTTCTTTCTCGGTTGTGTCCAAAATTCCATGGCTCGTTAGTTTCTTGTCATTGGTGTGTGCTAAAGACACTCGGCTGAACTCAAAGTAACACACTCACATTATTCGGGACGCTTTGAGTAGATTCTTTGGGGATGAAAATACTGAACTCCAGAACGTATGAACAAGACCTAAGAACGATTGTTTGAGATGAGTTTAAACTGAGTTTTAGCTGAGTATCAATGACCAGAAACTAAAAAAGTGCCTGGATCACTGAGCTGTTTGGATTATTTAACTCCGTCATTGTCCTGCTGTGTTCAGTTCCTTTGTGTGCCCTGATACAGTGCTAGATATCCAAGCTTACCTACCCTGTCTTCTTTATGACATCGTCCTTCATCAGAAAGCACGACGAAACGCCACAAATCAAGTTACACTACTGTGTCCGCTGTCTTTTCCGGTTAAGATGCGTTAACTGGGACAGGTCCCAACGCCAAATTTATATATTGGGGGACATTTACTTATAGTGTACGCGATCCCACGTCAAACTCTTCACCCATTCGTTGATGGGGCTTCGCCCAAATCCAACACCTATATCAGAGACAATTCGTTGAACCTGAGGCATAGAATGAGCCGCTTGACTTACATACAACATTCCCTCCTCATTTCCATGTGTCCGTTGTGGACCAGCCTACCAAAATCTGTGGGATCCGTGTTGAAGATGCATGAATTCAAGCACGTACTTAGCACACATATTCAGAATACTAAGTCCGGTATTCAGTCAATTTGTTCGTCAAAATTATTATGATGTACTGATTTCTACTTCGCTCAGTTTGTCAGTGGTAATCGGCTGATCTTTTGAAGATGAAATCGTATACCAGCTTTTCTCGCTAAACCATCCTCCGTAGATTCAGGGATACATAAACATTTCCAGATTCCTCCATCTTACAAGGTTTGTCTGAAAACAGTGATGTTTGCTGATATGTAAAACATTGGATTATTTGTACAGCAGTCTATACTTAGACAGTAAAATCATTCAAGAGAACGGAAAACCTCGGATCAATTGTTGTACGATTACTAAGTGACATTGTTATCACCGAGGCATCTTCATTTCGTTCTCAGTCATGAAACTCTCGGCAAAATCGCCGTTCGTTAAGAAAACTGTAGTACGTTTCCATGATAAGAATCTAGATTAAGTATTACAGGTTGTACTGCATACTCACGCTTGCGGCATTCAGAATGCTTACTGAAATTGAACCCTTCATCCTTACCACTGTACAAATGAGCTCACCCATATTAGTTACTGTGTTGTTCTATTACTCTTTTGCCCGTTACTTTAGTAAAACTTTCAATTTTTTTTGTACGCAAAGGCTTTGCAACATTCTTTGATACAGTTGTAATTTACCAACACTCAGTAGTCTAGATGTTTGGTCTTACAGTCCAGTATCTGATTACATAGAATTGTCACAATATATTTTGACAAATAATCAAACCACAACGTGTCTGATAACATTAGGCAGAACATTGACCACAGTGTTTTTGTTTGAGTCCTCAGAACAGAACTTCTGACCTACTCATTTTTCAGCCCCCCTTTTCACCCAATAGCCCGGACGCATCCAAATTACTCATACAAACTAACAACTTTCAAGCATGCTCACGGTAAAACTTCATGTGGTATCTAAGTTCACTTAACCTACCTCACTTCCAGTTGACAATTATACTGCTGTACATAGTGAACCTTATTGTAAATACGTGTCACGCAACTGGTGAGCTAGGAATTGCAACCGCAAGCTACCGAAAACTTATATAGTGAACAGTGTTTCATTTTATTTTAATTGTTGTAAATGCGTCAAATTGAATGCAAGAATTCTTTTAATATTCTATATCCAAAGCTCTTTTTTAGTCTGAAAGATTGCTGATCTGTAAACGATTCGATGATGTGTTCTTTGTCGGTGTTTGACTTAGGCACAGTGATTGAAATGTTTGGTCTATGGTGACGTCACAGGGCTTGCATACAGTCTAATGTCACGTGATGTTTCCATCCACACTGGGTAACGATTACTTTCTTGTTTGCGATAGATACAAGTGTTCTAATATCATTTGGAACATCCTTTAGACCCAAACCGACTATGCGTGTAGTGTTCAACATTGTACTGTTCTTTTCGAATACGGACTGAAAAAGTGTAGTACATTTGGTGCGAAGATTTTTCTTCTCAGTGATCATTCGTGATCAGCACATAGTTAACTTAGTCCACCATGATGATTAGGACGTTAATTACATTAACCGGATATCTCAGTAGAGACTTATCGTCTAAGTTCGATTACTGTATGGCGCCACATTCAAGTTGGTGCGGAACTCTCACAATCCAGTAGTCTAACCAAATCGAGTAGTATGCACATATTTCGGATCAACACTGGTTTGTATTTCAGGATATTTTATGAGGCTGGATCGTAGACGAGACATTATTGTTAGGCATCACCATTGATATAACAAATA
>LUCH01001310.1:13965-63625 GCA_013368495.1 Paragonimus heterotremus
TTATCTCATTTAGATTGTAACGCAAAAGATAACACATTCCACTATGTATAACAAAACAACTTTCGATCGATGTTCAATGAGACAAACGCAGAGTGGCTAAATGTGCAGATATTAGAAGTTACGAGTAACGGACGAAACGGTTGCACTTAACACGTCAATATATGAAGCATTTGTGATAAAACCTATTTTCCCTAATAGTATATATTATGAAATCTGAGTGGACTACAAACAAACAGTAGATACTCATCTGCACACTGACTATCCAGCAGCTAAACCGGACATTCCGGATCTTCTCATTAGTGGGACCTGAACACAGAGAAATCTTGTTTCACTTATATGATAGGTTTACGCCGATAAAATAACATAACAAGAGACGAGCAGAGACTGAACTATGAAAAATCAATTTATTTAATTTTGGGTCGGCAGAGATATATTTCTGCGTGTGTTATTTAACAGGTGAGTTTCGAGGTCTCAGTTGTCAGACAGGAGCATACGGTTCATACAACAAGCATGAAGACCATTTCCTTACTGAGTCTCTTTTACGTAGAAGAAAAATCATTTGCGCAACCCGGGAATATAACGTAAACTATTGTCGTGTATGCGTTAAATAACGGAATCTACCTGAATCAGAGCGTCCTTCTCCGATTCCGGGCTGGTGTTGGTCGAGGTCGATCCGGATGAGACTGTCAGGTAGGTGCTTCCGATGCCGCTGTCTAAAATGATACATATGGGAGTCTCATTTATGAGAACTACAAATGGACAGGGCTAAGGTTGTAAGTAGTATGGCGTTCGAATATATGCATAAATAACTTCCGCTTGAAAAGCGTTACGTCGAAATGAGGTGCTGAAGTACTTAATAGTCAGTTCGGTAAACTAACAAACACAAGGTTCATAAAAACTTCATTCGTGAACAAAGTGTAGTTCAACGCTGTAATTGGTGTTACAAGCTAATTTGTCCTCAGTGAAGTAGTAAAACTTGAATATGCAGTAAGAAAGCCACATATGGTCCTTCAAGTAACTAATTCAAAGTAAAGTTTGTGGCTACCATTTCACTGACGCCATAACCCGCTTTGAGCGCATAGGCATGGATATCGAAGCAAATGAGCAGTGCACATGGTATAGATACCGCGACGGTTGTATTGCGTAATAAACCTCAGTGCAGTACCATCGATTATCTGTCATTCCTAGTTTCTAGTTAGAAGGGACTATGCTGGCCCTGTGTTTAATCGAAGGTACTGTTCATTGCATCATCGATCTTAATCACAGTGGATCAGAAAGTTGTACAGTCATGTGGGTCGTTGCAAACCGAAAGGATCACTGCGTTTCATAAAAGATACGTATCCTTGTCAGAACTCCCAGACCTACTACTGTCGACGAACGTGTGTGACAAACTTGTTATTTGCTCCAACATCTTCGTACTACGTGAACCTATGTTGTCACATTAAGGCAGTCAAACGCAACATCATGATACCAACAGGCAGAACAGGTATGCGACTAATTCTTGAGAAAATAAAGAGGATATGATACAAATTTTACTACATCGATTTTATCTCGTCAGCCGCCTACCGAAAACACTATTCCGAAAGCAATACAAGTGACAGAAAAGGCTGGAAAGAAGGAATGACGATAATGGGCAAAGCTGCCCTAACCAAAGTAGATTGAGCAAAGTTTTCAAATTCATATTCGAATGAACATTGGGAGTTTAAAATAATTCTATGGCAGGGTTTAATGAACTACTTGACAATTTTATTCTAAGACTATGTAAAATGGATTGTACTGTCCCAAATCACACTTGAACAAGAAACACAAGTTTACCTTTCAGAGAATCAGGAATTTTGACGAATTTGCTAGCTATCTCATTGTAACATTTTGGTGTGGAACCGGATACAAGGTGGTGCAACTTTTCCAAATGTTGTGATTGATGTCCATATCGGTCAGGAGTTTTCTGTGGATCCATGCTGTGAAATAAACAAAAAACCGTAGCAAAATAATTGTTAGAATCCACATTGAAATTTCAGATTGATCACAAGCTCATTCAGGGAAAGCGAACTAATAGCCCAATCAGGATAACCCAGCTTTTTCAAAATGGCTGACGCCATCTAATTAACCCTATCAAACTGAACAGTTTGCTCGATTTCAGTATACAAACAACGGGTAGTCAGCAGTTCGCATTCATTTCTTGTGATACCCTGTAATTACTCATTACGATACGATGTTTCAAACGGATAAACAGTTGATTACATTTTGTTTCCAGAATAATTACACACTTCTTCTATCTGAGTTAGCCAGTTGTAATCCTTGTTCTCACTGGACCATTCGTTTTAGAATTCTGGAGTTCCTTATAAAATGGTCCACAAAATTATTCAGACGTCATAAAACAGACTGGAGTCAGAGCGTACACTTGTGAATCACTGAGTTGCTTAGCATGACAACCTATTCTAAAAACCAAACCAAGTTACTCGTTAAGTGTTAGTTGCTAACACCACATACCCAAGTCATTATCGTAATTACGGTAGCTCGGAGTCCGACAGAGTAGTTTCCACCCGTTACTATGTCCAGAGCATACCGACAGTTGTACGAGAGCCAGTCAACAGTTTGGGTTAATCGCTCAAGTCATATTACGTCATGGGAGCAATCACGTTGACGTAACACTGGATGCCTTGATCCGAACTGGGGTGGTAGATGTTTTCGTTCACAAGTCATAGTAATTAAGAGTGACAAGGCTGAACAAACAGTGTGACGAGCAGTCCGTCATTCAATATATGCTACTACCTTGAACCTATTTGATATTGGTTTGGTTTCTTGCTTTAACCGTTATATCTTTAAGGCTTGCTATATAATTCAGCTCATTAAATCACTGGTTTATGTATTTTGTGTGAAGTCACAATTCTGAGTTGTGTAACCTTGGGCAAGAGACTACGGTGATGTTAACATGATCTCAGAAACTTACACTACTTCATATGTAACATAATCCGAACCGTCGCTGTTCTCGTTCTGCGATCCGGCTGGAACTTGATTACCACTCAGTGTTGGTTTTGTTTACAGTCAACCAGTTTGAACACACTTTTGTATCCGTAATGCTGTCCGTTTCATTATGTCTCAGTGAATGTGCGATCAAGCGTCTTGGAGTCCAAGCAGGAGGATCTGATTCATCAAATGAGCCGTGTCTTACAAGGGACCTTGAATTAGGTGATACACTTCAACTCAACTACATACAGAACTGCTGTGTTGACACAAGATAACTAAACTCAACAGTAATTGGTAACCAGAAAGTACACACTACAACGAAAGAGTGAACTGCGCATATGTTGTTTGCTAATCACATTTCAGTAGGATGACATCACATCTTCGAGAACTTTCTCAAAGATATGTAAGATATAAGCGTGTGATCTAGTCGGCATACAGTGCCGTAAATATGTTCCACTGTTTGTCACGACCCAACCGTTTTTATCAAAATATTCTGTAACTGACCATACATTCAATATATGACAACGTAAGTTCCTTCCACATTCCTAAAAAAAGACAGCGTCGATTTAATTTCGTCTGACCTTCACACGCGTACTAATTAGATGAATATTCTGCTGCAATTAACTTTTTTATTACTAACGTATAAGTTATCTCAGGGTTGACCCATATGTACATCTATTATTTCAATATTTTACGATCAGCAACAATAGTTTCCACTTCATATTGTTCAGCAAGCAACATTTATCGTGTTTCTTCTACAGTGCATCCATTCTGTGAGAAGTTTTTCAACCAGTAGTCCATAGTTAGAAGTCTAACGCAGAAGGTACAGTATGATGCCACTTGCTCTTAAACCAACGCTTCATCACTACCGGCTTCCAGTGTACATAAACCAATCAAACAGTGACCCGTATCGATAGCTTTCGAACTAGTAGTCAAACTCTCTAGACCACCGGTTCTTTGTAAAGGAACGTATGGCTTGCTCACATTGTGTTGTTCTGAAGTGGTAATCGATATGTTCAAAATCGACAGATCATGTCTAATCCGTGTCCTGTACACCGTGATACATCCTGATAACACTTTCGTGTGTCCGACTATAACGCTTTCTCTACTCGATATTAATCCACAGTAAACCTGGTATTACTCTGTTTTACAACAGTAGCTGTAATATATGTTCTAACATGCACAGTCGAACAGTCGGTGGTAACGGACATAACTCAACAGAGCCTCAACACTTTACGAGGGCTTGCAATCGGATGTGCCCTATTCGAATCAAGTCAACGAAAGTTCAACATACATTCATCAAGTGTAGGTCCAAATGGGGTGGCACGTTCTATCATGGTCTCCTGCCCACTCTCCGGGTCTATTCCAGTTCATACAGCTCACCTAGATCTCCTTTTAATGTGACACCTAAATTTCATTCAGAATACAACTTGCGCTTGACGTGTATGCCCAACCATGCTTTAATTCAAACATCACAATAAACATATACTCAGTATGGCTTACTAGTGATGGGTCATGGTTTGTCGCAAACAAGTTCGGTTTTCTTTTTCGCAGTCAATTTTCTTAGCCTACCACAATTCTGTGTCACGTTCAGCTTGTCTGCTGCTCCATCCAACTTCGCTTGTTTTGTAAGCTAGTCGACTTTGTGCCGACGGGTGATGGGACTCGGTGAACCGCATAAAACCATGTCAGTGCCGTCAAGATGCCCTCAGTCGCTTCGGGCGTTGTGTTTGTTAGCTCCATACACATGTCCCAGCACACACACACACACACACAAAAGCAAACAGAGAATGTCAATGAAACATCGGGCCGAGATCTATTAGTCAGAACACAGCATCAAAGTGACCTATGTCACCTTCATGTGCGTGTGTTTTGTATTACGCAATTCTCACCTCGTCTCGGTGTTTGGTTAGAAAATTCGACGAAGCCAAGTGCATGGACCTCAAGAAGACAGAAGCTAAGGTACCGATGGGGTCGTCTGCGTGTATCTGTATCTTCCAGTCGAGCTGTTGACCTTGCTAGCCAATGTTGACAAAAAACACGCCCTTGCTGTAACATTGTCGAGCAGACACGAAACACACAACCGCCCGACACCGGCCACAATCAGTTTCTGATCCGAATGCTGTGTGTGACACACACGTAATGATGACAAGCTTCGGATCTAATCCCTTGGCTAATAAACGGTGGTGGTGATGAGGTGAATGTCAACATAAACGGTAGACTACTCACATGGTACCCAGTATCAATCAGACCTATACGCGTGTCTTTGATCATATCGCGCTGTGTTCGAAAACGTGAGCATCCCTTGTTCTAATATGAACTGTCTGCGACAAGGTCGGGACTTTAATTCATCTATACATTATTTCCTTAGGAGGGATTGGAATGAATAGCAAATTGAACGACTGTGGACCAAGTCACGAGCAATATGTAATGAGAAAAATATGAGATTAACTTTAGTTTACGGCTAAAATTTCCAACCTGAAATGTGTGTTGATATTTAAGTGTAAAGAACATCTCCATTCGGAAGGAATGACTACAAGATTCCGAGTACCACGCACAACAGGGCTAAACTGAGAGTTACGCTGAGCAACATTGGTCGTACATAATGTGGGGTCATTGGTATAGCAACAACACAAGGTTGATTCAATGGACTGTGAGTCGGAGTAAAAAAAGCCGTCATCTCGAGAGCATACTCAGATTATCCGTCCTATAGTGTGATAGTTTGGTTTTCTGTCGAAAGTTACTGGCTGGATAATTGTTCTGAATACGAGTGCTGTTGCAAAGTGAGGATGATGTTACGTTTTTGGCACTATATTCATTTGAGCACAAATGGACATATACCGCAAACAGTAGTAGCAGACGATTATGGAGACCACCAAACCGGTCATTGTGTTTGGATGGTCCGCTAGAAATCCTGACGCTAAGTTTTTCTTTCATACATGAGAAACTGATAACTAGATTGCACCAGACTTAAAATAGTAAAGCTAGATATTAGTAAAACATAGTACGTCATACGTTAGAAAGAGAGCTGCCATGAACTAGCACTGTTCAGATAAAATGACGTTAAGATTGTCGAGGGTTACAACGTACTTTGTTGTAACTAAAGGAATAGACAAGCCGTGGATATTTCAAAACTTACAGGGCACCACTGAAAAGCTAATCAGGTGTAATACTTCCTTCACTTTGCCGGTTTCAGTTGATAAGTTTCCGAGGATATTCATCAGCCGAATTATGTCACTAGTTTTGTTTTTTCGTTTAAGATTTGTGTTCGTTCGAACTACCCAGCTATTATGCCGCATTAGAACTATTGGTCAATGCGTGCGTACTCAATAGACAAGAATTTTATTAAAACATATCTAAAATTTCAGATGTGAAATAGAAAACCACCATTGAGTACATGTCGGAAAACGACTTGTATATTACAATGAAGCAGATGCTGAGGGTCTTTTTGTGAGTAATGTTTTGAAAAACAATGTTAGCCGCCCCACGTCGGAATAGTCGAGTTCTGTTGCTGACGAATGTCGATGTATTTCACAGCTCGACTACAGATTTCAACACCGAAAGTATTTTATTAAGTATTAGTTATGTTTGTCACCCATATATTGATTAATGTTCCATAATTATAAGTTCCGCAAATATTTTGTCTCCAGTGATCAATCTGTTTCTTCATCCCGATATTTCTAAATCATTGAAATGATCTACAATTACGTCCACCATCGAATATGAACATGCATACTGTCCTTCCGTTATTTGTTTAGTAGCACCAGTTCAAAGTGTTATCGGTCTTTTTGTAACTAGATCCTAATTCTCCTCATTTTTGATGAAGATTTTTTGTGCAAACTCTGATCAATGTTATTCTGGTATCCATAGAACAATTTATGATTCGACTTTGATGTACACAGAGATTCCAAAAGTGCACACGACCAATTTGTGGACTCTAGTATTCTGAAATGAATCCTCAAAATCTGTGCAGACGTACACGGATGGTCTGAGGGTCATTGCAGGGAAATGGGTGTGTGAATGCAACAGTTTATCACTGAGACTGTTCTCCCTGTACTTACTCGGTAGACGTTACATGATGCGTCTAACATACTAGTGAACTGACATTGTTGCAACACAGTATGCATGTAACTTTGGAGCAGTGATTATACTTGCCTATTTCGGAAGAATAAATTGAAAACACTTTCCATGTACATACTTAGTCCAAAGTACGGAATCTGATGGTATATAATTAGTCATAAAGTCGATATCAATGAATCGTAGGTTAAATGTTCCTCATTATGAAGCCACGCTACAATTTACACCCAACTCGACGGTAAGGGATGGCATCATTGGAACACTGCGCGCACTAAGAAGGCGACAGAAGTCATAAGCACCTTACATAATAGACCATATGTTCCATTTTAATTTTTTTAAGGAGTGCTTTTGAACCGGTTTGTCTCGGACACGTGAATAAGTAACACAAACCTAACGAGGCCAATCGGTCACGTGAATCGTTGACGAACCGGTAACAAAGCCAGCGAACCGATAACCACCGAACAAAAAAGTGAAAATTTCTGACACCCGCCAGGAATAAATACCAAATACTGAGCTACAGTATGGTGGAACACATTGTATATTGTATCTACGGGTCCTCCTGTTCAGCCGTAATAAGTTCTGTCTAAATTGTTTTTCACACGAATATAAAAAAAACTTTATGGAACTTTTTTACACAAAGACGTCTGTTGCCGTACAATGTCACCGTAATCGGGGTTTGAACACGCACCTATCCAGCTGTCGCGTTACACTGATAACTGAAGTCAGGTGAGGATTACTATAGCTATTGAATAACACAATTCTATGTGTACATCGTACACATTGTGCTGAATGAACTATGATACCTCGAGTTACATCCATGTTCTATATTTGTATAGATTTATGTACACTAAGGACGACGCGAAAGAACCAGGCCAACAATGTTTGTCAATCGGTCATGTCTAGGATAATCCTGGACAGTAGACAGAATTTGTCATGGTAGATGAAAAATACGTAATATCATAGGTTTTATGCAGCGATCTGTTAACTACTGGGTACAACCCGCAACCAGTTTAGTAAAATACTACCGGAAGGCTTTCTTAAGTTTGGGGGTATACCAACGAATGCCAATGAAGCTGTGCAATTGCGCAAGATGCTACAACTGCGTTAATTTATCTGACCAGACGTTTAGGTCTCTCGAATTAACTGTCATTTTACTGAACAGATGTCTCAACACCTCCCACCCTTCAATTAACACGCAGGGACCCCTAGATGGATATTAAACGTAGCAGGTGGTGATGCTTAGGTCAGTTTAATCTGTCCGCTAACTGGCCTCATGCTAAGCAAAAGGAACATGAACTTCTGCAGTCTGGTGTGACACCCCTTACGGTGGCATCATGTATCGTGCAAGCTCAGAATGATAGGTAGAAGTCAGCAGTACACAGCGGGGATACTGAAGTCAACAAAGCGGATTAGACTCCCGTGGACAAAGCAGTCTGGTCACGCGTGTTTCATTGGAATCAAACCAGTGGCATCAGCACGGGTCACCAGTGTTTACTTAGTAGACACAATTCCATTAGATAATGACTGATATTGGATCAGCCCATTACAAACGACCGAACGCCTTGATAACACTACTCTCTAAATAGGTTTTCCACAAAAATCCGTTGATTTTTATAACATATTGTAAAAACACTGGTTCTGAACTATTTTTAGCTTATCACAGGCTTGGTTTCCGGGGCACAATGTCATCACCCCTTGTCGTATTTCACACGCCTTCCATAAAGATGACAGCAGTGAAACCACATTACTCAATGATGTAACATATACTTGCATAAGGAGAAGGACAGGGGAATGGAATAATTAGCCGCGTTGACATTCTGAAATCAGCAGCAAGCTAAACTCGTATAGACGATGTCTCAAATCCATGTGTTTAGATTCACTGAAATGAAACTACTATAAAAATGAAGTGGACAGTACTTGGAGTTGATTGTGGCTTCCGCATTCCCATAGATATTCCGACCGAACTCAAATACACTGTGCTAGGAGCTCGCTTATGCTAGAGCTCATCATTAGTGCATATCCTTGTCACGGTCGAGATTAGAAATCCGGCCACGCTTTTGGGAAACAACAGAGGTGACCTCAGATTAAGCACGACTGAATTACTGTATACAAACAGTCAGTCACATTTCATTTTGAGGAGTGCATGTATTGTCTGATAGTTTCGAGGGGAGACACAAACTGGTCCATCAACCCTAATTCGTCACCTCACGACAAACATTTCTGTTCCAGGTGAAGTCATCGAATGTGTTGAGTACAATTTTGACTACTGATTACTAAGGAGCTGACAGAAAAGCTCATGGGAATGCGAAAGCTGCAGTCAATCTTGGATGATGGTTGATTTATGTCCTACGCTACCTATCATGACTAAGTGTGATTTCGGAAATTAAGTATTCAGTCTTCATCCGTATTTGCTTCTACTGGGATCATTGCATTCTCCCATCAATTTGGAGAACGATATCGCCCATTTTTAAGTAACCTCGTTCCAGAATACATACAGGTGGTAACCATTTCTTGTTCAAAAACATCGGAAATAGAACAGGCTGTAAATGATTACAATTTAACTTTAGGCTGAACGACCATGTTTGAGATGTACTCCATCAATCGGTTGTTGAATTAGAGACAAAACTTATTACGCAATCAGTGGATAAGCCGATCACACTAATCAACGCGGACACACACACACACACACACACAAACTCACGGAGGCGACGATGGTGTCACACATGAGTTTGTTGTCCGGTCCCTTTATCAAACAAAACAAGACATGCAAAGGATGACATCACACCTGCATTTCGGTAACCGTGGCAATTATCCGTATCCGTATCGGTCTTATCAGGTCAAACACGTTAACCGCGACAGGTTCAACAAAAGAGTTAAACTGGTGACTTGACGCTAGATCAGTCTGTAATTAGGATCATCAACCATGGATTCTAAACACACGTTCACGGGTGTCATACACACCGGATGTAGACGATTGAATTGAATTCGCCTACAGTCTACGAGTATTGTGAGTCCTACAGATGAACTGGTAGTGGAGGCTCAATGTCTAGGTGTGTAGTTTTGCTGTCGTGACATTATTCAGCTCCCGTGTATGATACAGGTAGTAAAATAGTGCTCACCATCTTATTGTGTGTATCGCAAAATCTGACTGAACATTATATGGGGACATGAACGAGCAAACAGGGTGTGAACGTGGGGGCAATTGATTGTGTACCAGTCAGTGGAATAGGAAGTAGTCCAATGTTGCTAGTCCCATGGTACTATCTAGCAAGGCACGGTAAACCCCAGTTTTTGAATTGGTTTAAACAACATCCCTTCCCTCGTTACGATCGAGAAAAAATCACTATAATCCCTCACCCACCTAGACTATTTTACACAATATCCACATTCGTGATTAGTGTTTTCTTCTCCATTAGTAGAACTATGGTACAACACCAGTGAGCAGGCATTCCAATAACAGATTTAGTTGAGCTTTGGATTGACTGTGTCAACATCATAAAGATCACTGAGCACACAACGGAACAACGGTTGTAAACCACAGGATTGACCGTTCTGCTTTACGCCATACAAGGAAAATATGTTTTCAAACCGGTGTAATCGATCGAGTGGGCAGTATACGATGTGGAGCTTCTAGAGCCAACTGTCGCTGAAACCCCACTCTGTAGGCAGCAGCCACTTGAACTCGTGATTAAAACCCTATCGGATAACGGACATTTTTTTTGGACAGTAAAACAAACGGCTGAATGAAATGGCACGGACAGTAGCATACTGTTTACCTAGGTTGTTTGAAGTTAACTGAGCGGACTGATTTTCTCAGGATAATACAAATCCTAACGATAACTCTTTTGGTTTTTAACTCGTTGTGGCTTAATCAAGGAACTACTTAATAATGAACGTCAGCACAACGCACAATATTTTTCCCCATATCCGTTCCGTTTATAATTCCGAAGTACTATCCTAACGGAAAATTCAACCAGACTAAGTTAGTCACCGTGTACCACGGAAATTAGGACCAGTTTTGTCAAAGATGATGTCTGAATATCTGAGGTTCCAATGTAATGATATCCATGCTTTCCAAACCATTATTTGCCGTTGCGACCTAACGGGTTATCTGAGATATCACAACTCCTGGCTAATTCATTCAAACGAGTCGATTCACTGAGTTCACCTATATCTACATAGCTAGCTCGGACAAATTTGGAAACATTCAGTGCAAATCCTCATTGTGATAAATTCACTAGATGTCTTGTTGCAATCTTTTTGGTTGTTTATATAAGACAATTTCTAAATGGCTTTAGAGCAAACTATAGAGTAACCGCATCTACAGAATGTGTCACTTAACGATAACCTATTCATCTTTATTCAATATATAGCAATAAGAGTAGGACAGTAGTTTGATAGCCGGAAAACCGTAATCTGTTTTTTTATGGGAGCTAAGGATTGCCATCGACAGGTTTACAGTTTCGAATCACAATTGTTTTGAACCTCCCTCTGGGACATATCAGATGGATGGTGTCGTGTCATTTAGGCGTGACCAGGTAAATGCATCATACGGTAACAAAAAGCTGACAGTTTAATTTAGATACTGTGGTCCTTACGTCGCTGACATGAGAGTGTTTCATGCAACTGGCGAAGAATAATTGGCAACAGTACTATCCCAAATGAACGATTCGCCCTCCGTCCGAATTTTAAAAAAACTGTTTAAGGTCATTCCTAAATAAATAATCAGAACACAATAATGTAGCGAACAAGCCCGTTTTCACTTATTCAGCATCATATAAATTTCATGTCATTAGCTTGATGATTGATAACCGAAAACGAGCTTGTTCGCCACACTATTGTGTTCTGATGACGACACCGGGGATTTTCAACCAAATAAATAATCCTTAACGAGCTCGTTTTGAGGTAATTCATCATCACAATTTATGTCCTATAGCTACAGGGTAATCATTAAAATAGTAAACAGAGGACACATGGTTGATGAAGTCACCAAATAAATATCTACGAGAATATCATCGCACATAAATTGCATTATAGCACTAAAGTACTGCACATCGTTAGCATGCTATTTAGTGGCGCACTCTCAAGTGTTTGTCTGATGCATTTCAAAATGTTAGCTGTCATACAACGAAACGGATATTTCTACTAGATGGTCTTTCTTCAATCAAATGAAACCGTCGAACACGACATTACTGTATTACTCTCCGAGTTGTTCGTCATATAGTTGACCGAAATTCTTGTTATGGAACAGCGTGTTCTACATGCTGTTCGCGGGATACCCCATGATGATCTTAACAAATGTTTCACAATTCTACAATCATAAAATTGAACGAGAACGGACTTGCTTTGCAAATTTTATGGGTCATGGGGCACGAAGTTAACTGTTAAAAAGATACAATCGTTTCCTGTTAATCAGGTGTTCACATTTTCTAGTACATACATTTAACTCGGAAAATATGCAATACTGAACTAACATTGTGGTTCACACTATCGTTAGTTGAAAATATTTACTGTAACGGTAGTGGAAGTTTTACCAGCTTATCAGATGCAGTAAGGTACACTGAAAATTTACGAATAACATCGGAAAAGTGTACTGAAAAACACAATGAACACGAGAAAACCATAACTCAGTACTCACCTCGTTAACTAGACTATCAAATTGAACAATATTAAATGTGTGGTACGGAACTCTCCAACGGAAGGAATTCTGATCGTTATGTGTTCAGTCCGTGAATTGGTTTGGTGCGTAATGCCCACTCCAATTCTGCGGGCCCCTAGTAATGTCCCTGTGCAAACTCACGGCTGTCTAGTCGAATGTGATTGGTTGTGTGTGGAAAGAACGAGACGAACATGGTCAGAATTAATCGCTTGCCCCTCTGCGCGCTCGTGTTTTGTACAAGGACAGTTCTGAAATGCGCACATGAATTTGATTGGTTAACGCGACTTGCGTCAAGGCAAGAAGAGTGGCTAGCACGGTAGTTGAGTCAGATTCCATTCGTTTCTGAGTTTTCCGGTTAGCAGATCGAAACAGATTAGCTAGACTGTCTAAGACATACACAAATGATCGGATAAACCTAACTTGTGTTAAGGTCGCAAACCTGTGGTTGCGTAAATATCATGAGCTTTGGATTCGGTTTAAGATGGGTGCTATGTGACCTGATTTAATCGCTTTGCGTGGATGTGCTAGACGGCCTTCTGTGGTCGCATGTACGCACTCCGGTCAAGGTGAATAGACCATGTGAAAAGTACTACTAACGGATTTATGTTAATATATTTTTTCATGAATTATGCTTACGACGTGAATAGTGTCTGCTCAGCCAATGAGGCGTTCCGTCATCGTCGGAATCAACAGGAATACACAAGTAGTAAACAAGGATACCCAACTGTCTTAGTTCGTTGGGGAGAAAAAGCTCCAGTTTTAGTTGCACAATATGTGAGTTGCTTCACGGAATCTTTGTAGTTCACCAAACAATTAATATCAAGATGTCCATTAGTTGAAAGTTAACAACCGATTTGTACCAAAATTTGAGATATCTATAGAACAGTGTCCCCAAAACCTTCAGTCTCCCACTTAATCAACACAAAATCTTCAGAGAAATGTCAACGAAACAAGTGTTATAGATGAGCCGCTTAAGCCGATCTCCATAAACCTCTACTTTCCCCGGCCCCAATAATCGTACACCCCCAGTTTGGCTTTCATGAAGCAAATGTTGCCTGGCTTCTAATCCTGATCGTATCAACGATGTGCAATATTGACAGGCTTTATCGAGTGTGAAGCTCAAACTTAAGTGCTGAAATGTCTGTCTGAATGCAAAGGCTGCGATCAGATGTGTGATGTTCAACTTGGAATATATGGCCGTTATCTTTAGAGCATGTTTCAACCAGTTGAGTCCCCTTTCTAAGTTATTCGGCTATTAAATTAGTTTGCCCCTTGTTGAAGTTGCAGTCAGTTCCGCAATTGCAATGTTGCCTGATTTCGCGACCAAGTTTGACAATTTTACGTAGATCTCAGTTCTGGCTGCTGGTTGCACGAGGGTATAAAAAATGACACATTTGAGTGTGGACAGGGGTTTGTCATAACATGTTTTATTGTAATATCAGATAATGGCTATACACAAAGATGGCGGTCTCATAATGCTACGGCGATTTGTAGTTTGATGTCACGCCTTGAAGTGAACAGTATGTATGACCTCCATTGCAGTTCAGAATTTAAACGGCTGTGGATCAGTAGTATGAGATTTTGCTTCATATTAATTGAACGCCACTTAAAATCGATCGCATTGATCGTCATTTGTGAATATCATTACCAGGATCAGTGGTTGAACTTCGACCACGCTTCTGGAAGGTTCACTGCACCATTGACCTCAGATTAAGCACGAATGAATTACTATATAAGAAAACACAGTCACAATTGATTGTGAGGAGTGCTTGTATTGCCTGATCGCTTTGAGAGCAGACGCAGTAACCATCCTGTTAACTGCAGTTGATAATTCCACAACGAAGACTTCTCTTCAAGTTGAAACCACAGAAACCTCTTACTTGGTCACAAACATTCGGACTACTGGCTAACAGTAGCCAATAGGAATGCGGTAGATGCGAACAGCTATGATCGATATTCAAATCATATAGTCAACAAACCATTCTACTCATCAGTAAACAAAATATCGCTTAGCAAATTTGCTGTTTTCGTAAAATAAACTTGGAGGTTCACAGATTGAAATCACCACGCCATTTATTGCACCTCATCTCGGGGAGGGGAGTCGGTCAAGTTCCGCACTGCTCACACGCGAATGCGGTTGAGTATTTGCATGCGATAATTCAGTCGTGCCTAACGTGAAGTCAGTGGCGCAATGATTTACATGATTGCCTCAAGAATATGTAAGTGGAGTTCTAACCAATTCCATCGCAAGGATATTCATCGTGGATTAGCTCTAACGAAGACAAAACTCGAATTTCGACTATGTTTCTTCATGTCACTACTCAAGCGGTCGACTCATGTTCCCTTCAAAGCATTTCGCACTTACTGGATTATCTCTTTTGGATTATTTTTGGACTGGTTTGTCCGGCTATTGCAGTATGTTCACCTGGATTCTGATCCCGGTAGATTCCGGGATAGGTCAGTACCAGAGCATTGCTTGTGTACCGTCCATGTGGCTCTATGATTCAGAAGATTGGACTCTTCATGACGTAGACCTGACGTGACATGTAATGTTTGACTATCGTTTCTTTCGTTCATTGGAACCATTACCTGGGACGTATTTGCTCATAAACCGCAATAGTTCAATAGAAAATGCGTAAACACATCACAGTGCATTCTGTATTCTTTGTAAAATCTTCAAATGCAGACTACCTAAATGTTGCATAAGCCCTCCAGTTTACCGCATAGTCTACATCTGGTACCTCATCTACCATGATATTTGTTGAAACTTCTGATAAGCGGTTGACAACGAAATCTTTATGACTCGACTAACTGTATACTTTGAAAATTCCAACGTCAAATCCCATCTGATAGTGATTTTGCCGCTGTTTCTGAAGGACAGTCCACTTGGTGCTGCGTTTAAGCTCAAGAGTAGAGATTCTCTTCCACGTAAGTCATCTATTCTCAAAGCAGTTTTCACAGGCTTCAATGTGACTATTCATCCGGAGTTTCTGTCCTTTCAGGTACCACTCAATTTCTGGTCTGGTAGGATCTGTTGCGCGCGTCTCGATGTCGTGTCTGAATCAAAACCTTCCAATGACACTCATTCAGCGAGCAATAATTGCATTTGATGCATTTTCGAGACGAAAAGTCGGTTTATAAGCACAGTGTACTCAACTATTGCCCTTTGGTTTTTGATAATGTCCAGCACTTCAGCCTGCACACAGGTAAATATTCAATCTTTGTCACATTTATTGTCCAGACTCTCGGAGAGGCGTTTATATCATGTGACATTAGGAATAATTGACGAATATTTGTTGGTCGATCTTCATTATCCATGGAAGTATTTTGTGATAAACCTCGATCACACCAAATGTTATTGAATTTTGCCTAATGATACAAATACCGCAGAGATCTATGCTAACCTCCAACAGTTTAACCAAAACCTTGGTGGCCATACAATTGCTAATCAGGGTGTATATTTATCAAGCCATCAACTGTGGTGCTCAGTTGGTTCAATGAAGACAATTATTTCAACCTAACTGAGAAGTCCTGATCACTGGGTTATCGACTGGATAGTGCAGAGTTAGTCTGTTCTTTCCCCTTTCGAGATAATTGGGCAAGCTGAACACTATTCACTGAAGGTTGTGGTTGGGCGTTTGGAATTGATCATTCTGTCATGTCTGTTATGAGGTTTTGATTAACACGCTAGTCTCACAAGCACGAAGGTCAGAATGGAAACTCTGATCCGGACAAGCATATGCACTACTGATGAACTCTAATGAGAGCGAAACTCAGGTCTAGTGCTTCCTTTCGAAGTGGACTAGCCGGAAGCCATATCTGAATGCAGAAGTTACGATCAAGTGTGGGCGATGTTCAATGTTCTGAAATAACTAGTATTCATTCAAGAACTAATCCTTCCCACTAACTCTGCTGTGCATAGCGTGAAAACACAACAAAAAGTTTGATTAAACACAGAAGCCCCATAAAATGTGTCGTTTACTTATATGTGTTTTTACTGCTTATTCTGATTGTCTTACGAACTATTCTTGGATACCATCACTGTGTTGAGTATTCTGTTCCTAACCATTTCTCTTTTTACAGACTACCTACTTTCATCTGAAGAACACACTAGTCTCATATGCTTTGGGTGGATTTATGATTTGAAGATTACACTGTACAAAACACAGGACGAATTACAAATTGAACATCACCCACAGTTGATCGCAGTTGTCGCATTCTCGTAGACTTTGCAGTCAGCCCCTTTTGAAAAACACTTACTGTTCGATGATACCTGGCTTTATCGTCTGACGATTATCGTGCTGGATTATCGGAACCTATCCTTTCCGTTGTGATATTATAAGGTATACGTAGATCCTTCCATCTAAATAGATTGACTGTTGTCACCCTGATATATTATCACACTACACACAATGTCTCATGATCCATTTCAACCTTGTCTGCTCATGGTTTGCAGGTACGGGTAAGTCATTTTGTCAAGTTCCGGGTATTATCAACTTTTGTCGAGACGTTCTGTCAGTATATCTGCCTAGTTGAAAGATGGCATGACTCGTGAAACACTGAAGCGGAAGCAGATGGAGTACCCGTTTTGATCTTTACTTGTCTTTTTTCAGGGCATTTACTGAGATGAATCTCTGTAGAAATCCCATACCGCTCATACCACTAGATCTACGCATGTAACATTATTTGTCCCCACAATTTCCACATCCAGATAATTTATGACATTTTATTAAGGTTAGTCAAGATCTACAGTCGATTGCCTCATACAGACCCTAACAGCCAATTCTTCTATCTGGACTACACATTTCCAACAGTAAAATATGCTTACTAAACGATGTTACGCATATCGGTGTGATCCTTAGGGTGCAAATACTGAAGCAATTGGATTGCTAGACTGGTCCACCAAAAATGGAACATTCCTGTTCATTAATTCTCCTCCCATAATTAGTTAAGACTTATTATGAGGGCACCTTGTGATGGAAAAATGAGTTTTGAGTCCCAGAAAGGGGACCACGATGGTTGTTACTCACTCAATTAGCTTGCCCACACCTCATTACTGGTGCTTTCCACAGACTTATCTCCAGCCGAACCTAAGGGAATACATATTTTGTAGCTCTAGACCCTGGCAAAATCACTGCGGTTAAATACATTGACTGAGCTTCGTGATTAGCACAGTGATCGGAATGTCGACGAAACTGATGGTGTTTGGTCATTTTAGAGTTTAAATCATAGTGTTGTGGCATTCAGAGATGTCACGCACCCAAGCTATACTGAAGACCTTTATATCGTGTCACACGACTACCGGAATTTTACAAGAAGCAGCAGTCGCTATCGGTGAACGTTGTGTATAACTGACTTGTTCAAATGTGAAAATAGGTCTAACTAACTACAACTGTGTTAACGTATACTAAGACCGTTTGTACCTAGTGTTGTCAACTATAGTAAAACCCTACCGAGTCGACTGTAGATACAATACAATCAAGTAGCTAATTGGAGCTATATATATATAATAGTTAACTGACTTACAAAAGGTAAACTAATGGGCAGTAAAGCTGCTTGGTTATACGACAATTTATACGCATAACTGAGATTGTGTGTGTGTCACTTTCAAACAGATAATGAGTTAATCATTTGACTATTTTACAAACCAGAAACGTAGTGGTCAATTGTAATTTATGACTGTTGAGAAATGTAACATAACAGCTTGTAAAAGACACTTCGAAAAGTTTTAAAGACAGTATGTTAAAACAAACAAGTCTAAATATTTTACAACATTCAGCTAAACAAAAGGGTTAATTATGGAATGAAAAAAATCGTCCACAAACTCGGATATAGTAAACAAAAACAGGAAAATATCTATTCATCAAGAGTAGCAAACGGATCAGGCTGATTACTTTTCGCATATGTTATAGACCATTATGGATTTTTCATTTTGCATCCTCTTTTTCGCTTGTGATTTACCATGCGCTCTCATTACTAGTTAACAAGTTATTGTGCTTCAGGAGATGCTCACCGGCATCCACTACACTGTCTGTTTGATAATTGTGCCCAAAAACACTTCTCTGGTCCCTTAACTAGCGACCATTATCACAGTCCTCTACGTTGAGCCAAATTAACGGTGTAACACGAATACAAGTTGGACCACCCAACTGAAGGTGTATCTCATTTCTGTGGCTGATACGGCCAAAGTGGTCACGCAACAGGTGGTCGTTCCAGAAAGCATAAAGTGAGTACAGCTCGTTGTGAGTACGATACAGATCATCATAGCTTATTACATCAAAATGAATCTTCAGTTTAACTGAAGCTGCAAATATTTCGGGTATCATAGGTCAACCGTGTCACTCAAACGCCACATTTTTCACCAAGTTGCAGGACGGTTAACATTTCCCAGTTCCCACCAAACATGTGAGCTCACGTCTAAACTAAAGCTAATGATCGTGACGTATCTCAGAATGGTTTTACGTTACGTTACCCAGTGTGTACAAAATAAGCTAACTTATCCCGATGTCACGTAGTGAGACCACGGAGAAGCAGGTGTAATTCGCCGATATGGCACTTTCACTTTAAGCAAGTTTTGGCATAAATAGTTTAATTATTTTTAAACACCCAACCCATAGTTTGGATGTTTAAATATCATTGATAGACTGATGAAAGGACAAGTGTTACTGTAGTACGAGCAAAGACTTCCACATTGCCTGTCGGTCGAGAATAAAAGTTAGAATCGACTTGTCACCAGCGATTCGCTATCGAGGAGGGCAGCCATTTACCCTGATGACACATTACTACTGTAGCAGCAGACAGTTGGAGTGTACATGACCAACGTATTGGTTCAGGAGCTGATCACAAAGTTAGTCAGTTTAAAAAAAATGCAAACCCACTGACCTAGAAGATCACAGTAGGTAATTGCTGAATTCGAGGCAGCCGAGCCTGTTGCAAACGTTTAACGTGTATGACTTTTACCACATGCGACTGTTTACAACAGGGCGAACAGACAGTGCACCGCAAACCACTTTGGTGGGTTTTCATTCACAATGAAGAACGGGAATTGCTCATAAATTCAATCTCACCCCATAGACTCATCAGCAAACAATCAGGTTTAACTGATCCGGCTACAATTGAAGGAGTTCGATGACAATAAAACTGAGCTTGCAAACTAGGTGGTTGCGTTTTACACGAGATCTTAGTATGACGATGGAAAAATCAGTGCGCAAACTGTCCGTGTGCTATAATGTAAAACCGGTGTTCATAAAACACGAGACCAACTCCCAGTTAATCTCAACCTAGCCTGCCTCTCTGTTTGTCGTAAGTTCGGGATGCAAATCAAACGCATTATACCACGCTCACTAATGACATGTGACGTTCTGGGCCGGAGCCACAGTGGATGCGATTAGCTGAGTCTGATCTTCCACACATTTTTCCGATCAGTCAGCATGCTACCTACCAGATGGTTCATTATCCCTGGCCCAAGTCCAACCTCCCATACATACCGAATCTGTCAGTCGGAATGAATGAATGACGCAATCTGTGCTACAGTAAGGTGACATTTTTACTCCCTTCAGTGTTATACTTCACCCCACCCCCAGACACTGCCCTTGGGCATCCACCGTCTAGTACTATTTGGGAGGCTGCAAAAGGTTCACAATGCTTCACTGTGTAATAAGCCCTAGTATTCGTCAGCCGATCCAGACACCCTCAGCTTGCTCAGTCGACCGATCGTCTTTATTGCACGAAACAGCTGGCCGTAATTGTTACCCCCTGCCGACTGACCATATGTGGGATCTTTAGGGTTAAGATGTGGGCAGTGGCGGAATAGGAAATTTTATTATTATGCAAGTTCCACAGGGGTGGAATGTGGACGTAAAACGTGGGAAGTATTCGAAAGGTGGCTCATGTAGGCACCCCTATACTGAATGATTTAATCTCAAAATGATTTTCAACCTGATATGACAATGATGAGAATGATGGTGGTGTTAGTGTGATCGTGTGGGTGACCACAAGATTCGACAGGCACGTACGGTAAGGGAAGGTTCAGAGTAAAGACAGGTTATAAATCCAGTCACAATCCAATAGATTTAGATACTCGTGCATACTTCAAGGGTACTTTGCTTAGTCTGGGTGTGTCAAGTGGCCTTTGAGTGAATTGTTCAAATGAGCTTTTTGTTACTGATGATATGTGATTTCATTTGAGTTTGAAGGACACATTTAGTGGACAATAATCAACTTGCCATAAACTGAGCAGTTGGAAATGCTTCTATCTCGAAGATTATAATTTTGCATTCAGACTGCCTGTTGGGATGGGAGAATTTTTTCACTACCTGTCTCATCGGGTCAGGTTTAGGGAAGCCGAAAGGTTAGAGGACATTATACAGCCCGTATCCCTAAATCAAATTTTATTTGTTATAAAACACGGAACAATCTACCTATAATCTATGTATAGTTATCTCTAGTAGGTTGGTCAACTGGAATTGTGCAACGCTAAGGGAATTCACAAAGCACAATGATCCGGTAATTTACACTGCTTCTTTCTGACCTAATTGCGGTGTTAGATTGCCTTCAGCTATTTTAACTGCTAGGTCACACGTAGACTGATTGCTGTCAGGCCACCCAACACGAAGACATGAGCAATCGCGTTAACAAGGCTCGAAATGACAACCGTGCTCTCGGTAAACTACCATTTTTACTGTTTCTATCCTGATAAATACTTTGCATTATTCCGGTATCCCTTAACAGAGAACATATTCAGAGAAGGGAAGGCAAATTTCTTCAATAAAGGTGGCTATCTTTCACTGAAGATCTTCAACATTTGGGAAACAAAATCGGTGTGAACGTGACACAGTGATTAGCCCTATCTCACCTTCGAAGAATCTTCGCAGTAGACAAGTACCTACGATTAATGCTGTTGTTAACTGACACTACTACAACTCATACAGCTATAAGTGTTTGCCTGTGAAGACGCTAAGCAGAGCAATAAAAACTGTATGTCAGAGCCAGATTAACATATAAAAATAAGCTGCAATCTAGTTCACTCCGGTCAATCTGGTTGCTATACAATAGCACGATCAAGTTCGTTTGCCTACTATCCGGTTGTCTTGACTTGGACAAGAGCCGAATAATGATTATCGACACCCAGGAGAACTCTTCACGAAGAAGGGCATTGGAACTGACGTCTTAACTGGATTCAGAGCAGGGTTAAAAAGCGTAAACTAAGGCGTAAGAATGTCTTTCAATGGGTTTTATATTTTAAGAAACTGGGCAAATTGACAGATCAAACATTACGCCCTTCTCTTTTCCTTCTGGATAAACTTTACTTCACACAGTTATTAAATTTTACCATTTAGTAGTTTTAGACCAAAATCTTTGATATCTTCTGCATTTGTTTGGTACATTCTTTTTACAGATTGGCGGTTAGATGATTTTTGTGCAGTACTTATCTTTTCTTGCCATGACTGGTGATTTGTACTATCCATTACATCAGTCAGTAAGAGGACAGGATGACCAGACTTGCCTTTTTCACTCAACTCATTAATATTATAAGAAATATTTTCTGTCAACCATATTGCAAGATATGGTTGAGTAGTCAAACGTTCCTCTTGTAGCTACAAGTGATTCCCATTGAATGACACTGATCAAACGAACGGTTTCTTGTTGTTCGAGGTTGTTCCTGACACCAATTTTCAGTCAAGCTAGATTTGATCTCACTGCTATTTCCAGTTAAATCGTAAACTAACATTTCGTTTATGAATTTTGAAAGTTTATGTGAAGAAAGTATCCAACGAAAAGAACTTATGTTTACCACAACATGAATGTGTTTCTTCATGCACATTATTTCTGTGGAAATATGGTAATTGAGGCAACTGACCAATCTGCAGTTTGAATAGGTTGCTAGTAAAAGGCGATTAACTAAATAATTGTGAACTGGTTTGTCAGAAATGAGGAACCTGCCGGAGAAACTTTTGTACAATCCGTCAATGTAGGAACAATGTTATGTCAAAAATAAACGCAACGAACATGTGACCAGTAGCAGTGCTTTGTGTCACTTCAGTTTTGAATATTTTGGTCTTCTAGTTAACTATGACTGGACGTAAAATGTTCACGTTTGTAGGGCTCAGTGCAGTTCCAACTAGGTGTAGGTACCTGAGAGGAAAATCGATCAGATACACGCACACAGGGATGTGCATAACATCTCAATGATTTGAAAAGCAAGGGAAAACAACACCTCTGTATATGCGAGAACCGTGTGATAGAGAAAATTCCTCGGTCGACGTGGGACGTTACAGGAAATTATAGGGGAGATACCGATATCCAAAATGTCCACTGAAGTTGAGTGGACACATTAGAGCAAGGCTAATTCAACTTATATAAAAGCGGGCGGGTTAAGTCAGGAATTTTTTGGTTGAACTTGCAGTCATTGTCCACCGTGCAACCAATAGTAAATTCTTTCTGAAGAGTCAAACTAGGAGTCCCTGCATCATTTGCTACATATTTGCCATCAAAACATCGGGCTATAACTCGCGAAACAGGGTCGGATAAATGGAGGAACCGTTAAAAAATTTGAGAACAAGGCTAGATATAATCGGCAATCTTGATTCTAGTGTTACTGGAGTGGTGATGACATGTACAACGTTAACATGGGATGAACGTACTGTTTATCTGATTGGACGACATGACGTTTGTTGAAATGATTGAATTATATGCTATTACCGGTTTGTTATTTTCAATATACTGATGGGGGGGCGGTGAAATGTTGAAAGAAGACATCTCGTTCTTCTCCTCTCCACCGTGTCTTTGGTAAGGTAAATATTCTGGACTGAAAATTTTTGACATTTATCTTCGTGTTCTGCTGTTTTAAGTAGTATTGTATATCTCTGAAGCTTTTCAGAACCCGGCGAATATATTCTGTCTCATCACCATCTTTATTCAATTGCTTTAGTGAGCTTAACTTCGGATCACTGTAGAACATTTTGTGTGGATCATGCGTAGCTCCCTAGTATGATTGTTCCTTGCTACATTACCTACACACCCGATTGCTTCACAATTACGGTGGGGACGAATGACCAGTTTGTACATTTTCTTTCATGCCGCGTAAAATCCGATTATTCGACTGCCATTGTGAAATTTTCGAACCTCTTACTGTAACCGTCTTTATTGAGAAATCTCAGTTCACGTCGTTTGGTTAGCATACCACGTGTAATTCGGTGATAAACCTTAATCTACAAAAAGATTCTGCAAAGTTTGGCAACATACGCTGTAAGCCCGAAAGTGTTTTGAGTAGTATTCTAACTTTATGGACGGTTTTATATGCGTGAAATTTCCGAGACACTGATGTTCCAGAGAGGGACAAGATGGCCGAATACGGTTTTCCAAAAGAACTAACTCATGAAAATTATGACTTATACGCATCGGTTGTGTGCGCTGTTTACCAGGTAGTAAAATTGCGATTGTTATAATCCACTTCAAGCTTCTCGGTCAGTATCCATCGATTTCACTTCCAAAATTCCGTCCGGGGGCACATGTTTGGTCAGAGTACTTTGAAAGTCCTAGATTTGAGTACTGGTGTACATCGCAGGTATGAAGCGGTCCACTTATTAAAAATTCTGAGCTTCTGCTGGATTCGAATGGGCGCCAAAAATCTCTTGCCAT
This sequence comes from Paragonimus heterotremus, assembly GCA_013368495.1. Lineage (NCBI taxonomy): Eukaryota > Metazoa > Platyhelminthes > Trematoda > Plagiorchiida > Troglotrematidae > Paragonimus > Paragonimus heterotremus. Next base: position 38,309 of record LUCH01001310.1, read on the forward strand.
TACGCTCTACCAAGTAAATCAAGCCGGGTGGGTTGGAATCAGGATAGTTCCCTGCCGAACTCATTAGCTCAAGGTAGTATTGTGTATACCATATTGCAGCCAGCCATTGTCTTGTTGAAACGTTCACTGCGCAATAAGCAATGAGCTCCAAAGTCGATAGCAAGTATTGTGATCACGTAGCATATAATGCTGTCGGCATCGTTTTCATTTTAGAAAAAAGTTCACATTTACTGTTGGACTTACAGGTCATGTTTCAACTGACGTGCACTTTTATAATTATGCATATATACAAAACTTGTAAAGAAGCGGCACATGTGTAAAATGCCCTTAGTTATTCCGTGAACTGTAAGATAATCAGATGTATACCGAGCCTACGTACTCATAACAACTTTTTAAACCCGTTCATATGTACAAACTGATCTCTATTTGTAATTTACAGGCAAGCTCACTATAACAAACCAGAGCCATTATGTGGATATTTCATATTAGAATGGACTATTTCAACTGCGTATTTTTCCGTGTATCAAATTGCATATACCTTTTGCTCACAAGCAATATCTATGTCCACCTATTAAAGTGTACATCATACGAAACGTGCATATTGTTTGCGACTAGTCAAAGTGTGATTCTCGCGAATAACTGAACTTTTACTATGCTTGTATCAAGCATGACACTGTTAATTGAGCGTGTTTTGTTTTTGACATTAAACAACACCACTGCTTTCAACAACTTTGAATTGTTTATGCTGATTGTTTGGTTCAGCAAAAAGCAGACGGAAACACCCAGGCTTTGTAATGCCCGACCCGTTGTAAAACAATGAACAATTTCAGCAAATCATGAAGAATCCTTGGGACATAACCATACGTTAATATTTGAAACACTGTGTGCCCCAATTCTCTTGAAAAAACAGAGTTGTCATGCGCGTAATGCACTTGTGCTGTTTGTTCATGATCATTGTTTTTTTGACTGAGTGTTTAATTTAGAATTACAACACTGTATTTCAGATTGATAACCTGGTCATCGCCTTTCGTGATTAGGCCGTCTCATCTAGTTTCCATTTCGCCAAACGTTACTGCATTAGTACGATCCAACGCATTGTCTACTTCCATTCAGACAAGTTATCAGTTTAAGAACTCAAACTCCCGTTGATCGCTATCCCGAAGTTCTCCGCTGCAATCCACAGTGATCTCTTAGTGATTACATATTAGAACGTAATATAAAGAGTTATTCATATGTGCCCGTTCGCTTACACAGGAGACACTTTGCTGTGTCCGACCACACTCAAGGTTTCCTTAGAAATTCCGACGGTTGGACACAGTTTTCGACAGGAGTGAGCGAAATAACAGACGGTCTATTCAGACGACTAGGTCGTCGTCTACAACCCTTAACTAATCTACAGTTTCCTAATGGAATGAATCGCAAGGCATATCGTCCTTGGTTGATAGTTCTCATTTGCACAAGTGTAGATAAGAGGGTGAACCGAACCAACTCTGTTCCCTGGATCGGAGGTGGTGGATTCACTTTCGTTATGATACAATCACCTGTAAGAATTGGAAGACGATAGCAGTGGTCATGTGTTAGGATTAGTTTATCTGCAGAATGACGCAATTAAACCTGGCGCTATACCCTAGACCGTTTCAGACTTCCAATTTATCAGTAAAATCATGGGTTTGCTCACAATCAGTTCGATTTCGCTTATGGCCGAAAAGATTTTATCCGAGCCGACTCAAGTTATCTATTCGTAAAGATGCTCTTTTCAATCGACACTGCACACTGAATATCTGATTGTTACTTTGGCGAACGTCTTCGCTAACTGATAAGATATCGGTCAGTTGTTTTCAGAGCTCTCTCTGAACACCTGCTTATTAACAGGACACCAGTTTGGGAACTGATAAGTTTGTTAAACATCAATATCTATGTTTGATCCACAAGTGCTAATTAACGGTCCAGAAAAACCCTTTGATATGAAGTAAATCCAAGGAAATCGCAGTAGACGATAACAGTACTTCTACGAAATAGTGCTTAAATCTATTCATCACTTGTCTAGAACGCGGTTTCAACTCACTTCATGACTGTTAAATGCTCACTTTCGATAGTGAAGCACTCACCATTGCGATATATTGTATTTCCAACACGTGCGTCATAATTTTCATCGACAACAACACATCTGGGATTGTTGCTGATGTTGAAATTTTACATAAGTATAAAAAACAGATGGAGCTCGACTAAATTTAAAGAGTCATTATGGTTAAACGCGCATATTAAAAGTCAAGGGCAGTGTCCTTGCTAGGAAAGTACAACATACAGCTACAAAATAAGTTACGTCGCCATGTTCCCTAATCAACTCAAATAGGTTAGGCAAACCGAAACAGTTCTGAGTGCGCCGCCGGCGTATCATAGGAAACGGGATTTTAGTACACAGAATCATCCATCAGGCTCAACACCCCTGAGAACAGCATCTGTGCCAAGTAAAAACAGCAACTCAGTAGCAACTGGCCAATGAGTCGTTTGACATTCAGAGTATATTGTTTTAGCTGGAGGGTGTACCCAATCTGGAACAATTCATGAGAATTTCATGTAGCTGCCTTCAACATCGTCATGATAATTATTCTTGTCATCATCGCAGAAAACAGCACATCAGTGGTTCACACTGATGCTGAACTGCCACACAACCATGAAGAATAAGACCCTGGTTAGGAAGAGAGAAGAAAAAAGGGAGAGGGCAGGGAACCTAATCACTAAAAATAGCTACGTCTACATTCAAACATACAACATCAAGGCGCCTACACCTTACAAACAAACAACCGAGCTGTAAGTGAAAGTAAAGCGTCATCAGTAAGACAGCTTCCTCACGGCTTTCACTGCTCCGCGTCATTAAATGCACTCACTTCAGAGACAACTCGGACAAACAACGACAACATTCACGCCACTGAGCTCGGTTACACGCCATCTCACCTAACGTCTCCAACGTGGGAGACGAACTTGATCTACAGTGGTCAACGCCTTGGTGAAGGACTTCACTGCAACTTACATTACATACTTGTGGGCTGCAACGTCAGCAAAGATTTTTCGACGTAGCAGACGACTTGCTATCATTCTTAATACATGGCCTACTCCCTTAAGAATGCCTCAAGGCGCATTCCGAAATACATAGCAGAACACAAAATAGCATCTAGCACTGTTTGTGCTACTTAGAAGTTGTCAACCAATAACATTTTGTCGCCAGCCAAAACAAAGTCACACATGACTTACTTTGCTCCTGGCGTTGAAGTGGTCAGATAGTTCATCGTAACCCCTGGCATAAGGTGAAATGTGGAGGTAAAACATTGACAATATGTTCAAATACTTGGTCGGTACACCCGTACATTTTAGCTAACCTATCCACAAAATGAAACGCAACTTTCAAATCAAGAAATATGGGATTTGCTGGCCGGTGATATGCATGACGCTGCTCCAAAATTTGGTGAATGGTTGAGTGTGGATTTGATAACCACATCCTCGATAGTAGAAGAAACCTTGTCTGTTTCTCCCCAATGTCTGTCCCTAGAGATGCAACGAGTTGACGAAGTCTCATGAGTTTCAGAATCTTAACGATTACTGAGGTCAAACTAATTCACCTATACTTTTGTAAGAGCCTCGAACACCCTCCTGAAATATGGAAACTATTACCGAAAGACTCCAACTCAGAGAGATGTTTTTCGTCGTCCACGCAAACTGGAACAACTAAGACGACGCGTTTACCGACGTCTCCTAACCTTCTTTGAAAAGTGCTGGCACGAGATCATCTGGGCTAGCAAGCCTGTCACGTTTGAGAGCCGAAATGCAATTACGGATCCCAGTTTTAGTGGATTGTTCTAATTCTGCCGACCTGGGTACTACATCGCAAGTGGCTCATGGTAACACAGTAGAAGCAGGAGGCCAGATCACTTGCCTCTCATAATGTTCTGCCCATCGCTTTAATCTTCTGGATATGTTACGGATGGATGCCTTCTGTCTTGCTGATAGCTTAATTGACAGCCGATCGCCTTGGACTAGTGGCACAGATAAGCCTAAACAGTTTGACAGTGTTCCATGAAGCAGAAGCAGTTCCCATTTCCTTAACTTCCTCCGCTAGCCAAGTCTCGCAACTGGTGATCAGGTTATGCTTAACCTCCATGCGGATATCCTTCGTAAGCCTGTTACATGAACTGCCGAGTGGAACGTCCAGTCTTATATCTAACAACTCGGGGCGTGTCACTGAAATCCAGTGTTTGCGTAACCCACGGACCACCGTGCCATATGCTACAGTATCTCCTTCATACGTTGCTTATGAGATCTCGGTCCAGCAACTGCTAGATTCCTCGGAGTGAGAATTACTAAGGCGGCTTTCTAAGCTGGTTTGGTACTTGTGTTGTCCGATGGTTTCTTAACAGCCAGTCGTTGCCCAGTGAAAGTGAAAGCAAAACTGCAGCATATCAACACACAACCCGAATCCAAACATGTGTTCCGAAAAGAACAACAGTCCTGAGTCGAACCACGCCACCTGTAACTAACAGATATGTGGTCTGTCTGAGACCAGGCCTGATTCGGAGAACGTGAGTGTCAAGTATAACAATGAGACGCACGATGCCTAGAACTAATGCTAGCTATAAAAAAGCTTATGCTCAACGCATAGCTGTAAGAACCGCTTGCCACCATGCGGATGATGTGATGCTATCCCAAACCTGCCACCTAAACGAGACTCGGCCTCACTAACGTGGCCGATCTGGGTGTTCATATTTCCGGCTGGAACGACTTCATCAAAACCATGTGTCGACCAAAGAAGAGCGGTTAGGTCCGAGTAAAAAGCATCTTTGCAACCGACGTCACTCTGGTCATTTGGAGCATAAGCGAACACACTGAAAGGCTTTCGGAAGATTTTGCTTTTAGAGCTGGTCTTAACACAACCTGCCAAGCTGACGGCACAAAGTCTACTGTTATCAGGAACTCAGTCTATCAATTCGGCTATTTGTCGTCGTGCTCAGAATTATACCTACTCCTTCCTGACAGGTAGCGGCGGCCGTGGAGTCACTTGAAGTGTATAACTAGTATCGGGTAGACAGTGCGGGTGCTGTTAGTTCTACACGTTGACTACTGTCCCGGATTCTAGTCACCGATATGCACCAGATGTCGGCATTCAACGAATCGAACCTTCGTGCGAGAGCGGCCTGTTGGTCTATCTCTCATACAATACGAACGCTGAAAGCGTCTACATTAATCGGTGTGTTCTTCACATCGTCCAGTGTAGTCTAACAGGTCATCGAGATACGTAAGCCGTCACACCTCGCGTCGTGTTCGGGCATCGTTATGACAGTGTAACTTCTTTAATGGTAGTTGGATTCAAGTGCAGACTTGATGAACACACCCGGGACAACAAACTGAACATTCCGATAACTCAGTCGCTAGAACTATTGCGGTAGACCGACCATACTCTGAAGCTCTTGTTGTTGATGTCATTCAGTTGTTATCTGTTGTATTTAGCAGCGCGATTTCTCTAAGGTTGACAAAATATTGTTGGACTTCCATCTTGCTCACTAACCCTGGCTTTCTTATTCGTAAGCTGTCTACTGCTGACTGTTTGAAACTGAAACAGTGTGCTGGTTTTTACTTTTTTTCTAGATTGTTCAACACATACCTAATTCTTCTCAACATTTTCCGGGTTACATGTCTTTAAAAATCCTATAAGTCGAGTTGCAGCTGAGTTTAAATGGGCACTCACAACAGCGTTATTTGACTAATCAATTTAACCTCATGGAAAAACAAGATTTTTTGTCAAGTGTATGTTAATGACACATACTATGGTGACAACTATTTTCGATTTTTATCATAACTTGTTCACATCTCACATTCTATCAGGGAATGTGATATCGATAAATATTTTTTTGGGTACTGGCAATGATTAGATGGCGTACAGCGTATAATGTTCACCAAATTTAACCCACACATCCACAAAAATTTAACTGTTCAGATCACTCGGTTCTGTTTCCAAACAGTTGCCTTGTAACCCCACGGGAATCACTGGGACCAATAGTTTATCACTTGTGTGAACGTGTACTAATTCGCCCGAGATTGTCTACCGGGATCGGATTCAAATTTCAAGGGTTCTACTTGATAATTGCCCATTGTTACTAGCTCCACAGATGAACAAATATGGCCCATCGTAGGTAAGTCGTTGAACTAGAACCCAGGACAAGCACACGAATGACCATCCGATGGACCTTTGCTGATTCATCAAACTTTTGTTTTATCTAACAACCAGGATTAGTGGGTCCTGTTTGTCTTGCAGAAAATCGGAAGTCACATTCGCCGGTTTTTTCATTTTTTTGGCAACTTGCATCACACTGGCCCGAAGCTTTCATAATCAGGCTAATTATTCTGGCTAATTGCTTTTGAACGGAAGCCCTATTTACTCGAGTTTTGCTCTCAGGTGCAATATTGTATATACTATGTCTATAGATCTTAGTGATTGTGAGATAATCGTAGTACCCACTAGACTACCAACTTCAAGTTAGACAGAATTGGATCATTCAGACTTGACGTTTCGCCGTACTCGTCTGTGAAGCATGGTCACCTTGTCCGCGCAACTTGAGAGGAGAAGGATTGTCACAGTTTTTCATTACCATCGATAACCCAGTGACCGGAATTTCCCGGTAAGTTTGAAACAGTTACACCCAATAAAACGACAGTGCAATGTTTTTGCTATTGACGGATGTTATTTTGAAAATGTTTTGTTCGTCAGTATCCCGTCATCCAAGAGGGACAACGCTGACTTATTCAATGAGTTCATCTGAGTGAGACTACTTACGGTAGAATTGGGAGTCAGCTTGAATGGTACAGAGTATGTTGTACACATACATATTGACCAAGACAGATTCACTAGAACAAAGTTTAAGGGCATCGACATGTAACTGTATGACTCCTTATTATGGGAAGCAGATTCTGCCCAGTTGGCTACCATTCGATTCGGAGAGAGTAGGAAGCTTGTTGCAACCAGACAGTCCGTGCCTTTACAGGAGCGTCTGTTCGATATAAATGTGGAGGAGGCAATGTTCCCCTCATTGAGTCTCCTTTACAAAAACAGTCATCTCCATTCTTACACAAACTTCAGACCTCGCTGTTTGTGTTATGAAGTGATACTTTTATCTACTTACATAACCAACAAAAATGGTAATTTTGAGTCCACTTCGGTAAAATGGCTCTGAATCGCAAACTTCAGGTACATTATCCTCAACTACAGATCGAATTACTGACTAGTTGTAACAGGCGTTGCATCCTCGTGGAATCAAATCTGTAGATTCATTTTCGACGAATTCTTGTCCAGGGATGCCAAGATTGCATAGTTGAAAGTCTCAGTCATTGGGTGCGCAAAACTCCGCAACCGAATTATCACATCCAAACTGATGTGATCGAGCGTTCTTGAGCTTCGCTGATTAGTTGCAAACATTTAACACGAAAGTTAATTCGATCAATAAGGACTCATGTGAATCTGAGTCAGTAATATGGAGTTCTCTGGGGTAACACATTGGAGATCTAGTCATTTGAAATAATTGTTCGTTGAAGTGGAACATATAACCTCGTTACTCAGCAGAAATAACTCCTTCATGTTACCAGTGTTGGTCTGCTATGTTTAAGTGAACTCACTTGAAGTTACAGGACAGAACTAACAGGGTATCAGGATACTTTCAAACTATTCCCATAGAGGCTTCACTTTCTCTTCTAGATTGACAACTGACTGGTGTTCACTCACAATGAAATAACTAACGATAAACTGAATATGACCCAACGTTCTGCGAGGACGGTTACTACAAATCGGTCAACCAGATCTACACACTTTCTCTATTGACCCTGCCTATTTCGATCAGCTCGACCAGCAACAACTTGTTTCATGAAACTGTTACACAGCCTTCATGTTTGCAAGATAAAATTTCTTTGATCAATCATACGAGGAAGAAATACAGGAAATTTCGCATACCGTTCACAAAAAGAGTTTTACTTACTTCGGAGGGCACACACGAACACAAAAGACAACTGTGTCTGAATAGTGTGGGAGCATAAGGATAGCATTTTTAACCGTTCACACTCAATCAAACTCCCGACCTCTAGTCAGTAATCAATAAACTGCTTATCAAGGCTAACACTGTGTGACTTGAACTTGGTTGCGAAGTGTTGAATTTGGAGTCACCCATTGGAGATAATGGGACAGATAGTTTGTCTAGTCTAAGAGTGATCGGACAATCTCAACATTAATGATGAGAAATTATGATTGACCATATGATTGACCATATATGCCAGTTAGGTCTTATGGGGTCAGTGGCGTCGTAGTCCACATGGTTGTCTCATGAGAAGGTGAATCGGTGTTCAACTCCTGATTGTGGTATAGAGGTGCACTGCTGAAGAATATTCCTTTTCACTGGATATTGCCTTGTGTTACAGCGTGCTCTGTGTTCTATGATTCTGTGACCATGTATACTAGGTTGCGCAATTAAGGCACATGTTGTTAATAAGACAGACACACGATCATCCTTTATTGTGGTTTAGATTTTACAACTTATTTTCAATCATTATTCTAGTCAAGTTCACCGTTTGATTATTGGCGCCTGCAACTTTGCATACAATCACACTTAAAAAGGGCAGGCGTGACAATGGTTGTCAGCATCGATCGAAGTTTACCAGAACTCTTCTGTTCAAAGTTTTCCTTGTGTCGTCTGCGGTGATCGGAGGGCATTCCGTTTACTCTCTAGTACAAGAAGATCGCAGTGGAATTTGTGCATGCTTCGTATGCTTACGTACTACTATAGTTCTATTCTCCATTCTGAAATACTCCTAAAGAGATTGTGCAATAATCAATGAATAAACGGAGCGCTATACTCAGCCTGTGATAAGTAGTAGGAGATTTTAGATTAATACAAGTTGAACATCATTTATAAATATTGACAGTTTTTGTATTTCCATGGACATTTCAGCTAACCTATTTCAAAAAGGAAAACCATACTTGTGTTTCGCCTATTTTAGAATACTTCGGCAGTGCACACCTTCGCCACGGTCAGGATATAAACACTTCGCACACACTCATTATTGAGTCTTTGAGCTTACGCTTGGCATAAATATTATTGTATGCAAACACTCAGCCACATTCAACTTCTTCAAAATCTCTGGCGACCAACACTAGATCTGTTAGCCATCTCAAATTCTGTCGTGTTTGTTCACTGTGACGAGTAAGTTGCAATTGTTAGCTCGCAAAATACTTTCGTTTATACTATATGCAGCAAGTAATCCTGAGATGTGAAGTGAGGTCACACCACTGTCATAATTGTTGAATACAGCTCAGTTTGGACAGCTGGTTCATATACGGTAGACTGCATCCGCATGACTGGAAGGCAAAACGAACTATGGAGAACACCGGACTTCTGTGGTAATGACCTGTAATCGCCTTGTTCAAATCGTCTGACTTGACCAGTGTCCTAAACCTTCGAAAACAGTCAATCCATTAAACTCGACCGGTCGATCAGTCCGTCGGTTGCCTGCGACCCACATGCCTCAGATCATTCCAGGACCGACTGGATCTTATTGGGTTGCTCAGCTGGAGTTCATTGTGTGTTGAGGAAGGATGCTGGTCGAGCGAATGAATAGACAGACGGGCGAGCAGGACGACAAACAAACGAACGAGTGAACGCGAGAACGATTTGAAGATGGTGAGTTTTTTCAAACAGTGCAACATCCGTCACGCTAACCGTGTGTGGTTCGGACACGACTTTAATCAAACCAAGCGCTGTGAGGGGTGGGGTGCGTAGACAGGTGTTCCGGATTGTAAATCTGTTTCCGATTGCGTCATCTTCTCTCTGCAGGCCGCCAAACTAATGGATGTTTTATCTTTTTAGTCTTGTTCTCACATCACCTGGCTGACGCGTTCAGTCTCGGCGCGGATACATGTTCACCCCCATCCCTTCCCCTCACACCTACCCTGGACCGAATCTTTCCTCCGAACTAAGCTTATATCGGTTGTCTAGATGACGACTGCCATACGGCTCAAGATGGGTTGGTGCTACTAACGTGAATGAGGCTGGGTTTCGTGTGGAGGACGGTAGGTGGGGCTGAAACCAGCTTCCGACCCCAGGCCGAGACATCATGGGATGCAGTGGACTGGAATGTGAAAGACGTTTTTTCGTGATTCGCTCTATCGCACAATGCTTATCCTTCGATCACATGTGTACGTGAACACGCGTTTGTGTGTATGCGTGAGATGGCTAATGTTCAGCCTCCATGCGTGTTTTCCGGTGTGGTGACGATCATGACAATCGACGACCATACGTCCCACACTGGCGAGATAAATAAACACTGAGATCCGGCGGACACGGAAGCAGACGGTAACACGTCCACCAGCGTTTATGAAAACATGACGTGAACTTAGTTGCAATGAGAAAATCTATGTTGTTACAAACACACGACGAAGAGTAGTCGGGGCGACAAACTGGACTGTCATTTACCCAGACAGACATCCATAGTTTACTCAGGTGACTTCACATGGATACTGTAATCAGTCCTAGTGTCGTATGGTCCACATAACTCGTTTACTGTTGAGTTATTAAAGCTTGCTAAATAGAATCATTGTGGTGCCTGATGATCTGTATTAATGTACAACCCAGAGTAGTGTACTCGACAAAAAGCAATTCTGATTTTGATTGATCTGTGATCATCGTGTCAATTCGCATTTGGATCCCATAAGTTGGGAACCGCTAACATTCACTTATTAATTCGAAAGGCAAATAATTCATCTGGAACCGACATTTCATGCTGGCAACCGGCCTTCCTTATCCTTATCACAGTGTGTTGAAGGCTAGCAGGACTTCAGGGCTGTCGATTGATATTAGTCACTTTGGAAGCGGTTTGCTTCAGTGAGTCACTGTTGGTCCCCAGGTTATTCGTGGTATTCCCAAACGACAACGAATGCCATCCGTTAGGAACAGTCCGAAATATTCGTCTAACGAGCATTTTCCACTTCCTCCTTGAATCAATGGCACAGAAACTAAGAATTCATTCTCGCTAAGATGATCGAGTCATCACCCTTAAACGAATGTCATTGAACGCTAAGATACGACAACACGGTTGAGTAAATTGTGATGTACTCTTCGCAGTGATCACAATGCTGGTTCCCAAACATGTGCAGTCGTTCAAATCCAGGTTGGATCAGGAAGGTTCACTGTGGAGAAACTATGACAGAAGCGAAAAATGGATCTGGTGTTTTTTTTTTTAGAAAAAAGGCTACCTGAATGTACTATCCGAATAAAAATCTGTGATGAAATGTCAGCGATACCCTTGTAAATTCACTCTTAGACAGTGTTCTACAGGTTGCGAGTCTCCATATCCTCCAGTCACTTTTACGGTGAAAATACCGTGTGAATGTAACTTCCCAAATACTTTCGAATTTTACATAGACTATGTGGAGAAGTCGGTGTGGTCGAATGTGAACTGTTTCAAAAGACCTTAAGAATGATCCTGGGGAGAACGCAGTTTGTGTGACAACGTGCGTTTCTCGTGCTCAAAAGTACACCATTACACTAACATATTTTGCCAGGTGTTCATCACGAGTAAAGTTGGCCAACGCACGTACCAGGACCAACAGAACTGAGAGTAATCAACGCAACATATTCATCAGTTTTTTTTCTATAGCAACCGCTCGCTCAAGAGAAGTGATCGCTGCGGGCCGGTTTGATGGACAGTTGTACAATCTTAAGCTAATCAGAGAAGGGCCAGTTTTGACGGGGACTGTCGGTTGAACTGTTTACTGTAAACGTTAACCTGTTGACAAAATGTTTACTGTTTTCCCGGCTGTTCACGTAAGCACGCTTTTTGATCATAACGGAAGCTAGTTACTTTGAGAAATGCCATTAAGACCAGGCAACCAGAAGCTGTTATTCCTCTAACCTGCACATCTATTTTCCACCTGCTTTTCCTCAGATTTCTGCATAGTCCAGATAGTCATTGATGTATTCCACAGTTTCGTGTAAAAAGTACGTGTACGCAAAGGAGAATGACTCGTTAAAACTCGCGTACTTTTTCAGCTGCATGCTTGAAGAATTCGACGGTACGGATAAACATTCATCTGAGACTTTTCCTGTAATGCCGGGACGTGGTCAGAATCTCTGCCTCTGATTTCAGTGTAATCCGCGATGATCAAGAGGGGTAATCTATTAGTAGAGATCGAGAAGTGGTTCAATGCCAACAGCAGTCACCGAATTACACGGTAAAATGTGTTTTATGTTATAGGGACAATTTGACTTGGTCTACTCATCTGCCTAGCTATCTCATTGGGTGATATCCTCGGGTCCACCATCGATATAACGTTTCGTTGCTAACTTTGTCGGTATACTGGCTTAGAGGCTTGCATAAGACTTCAATCCAACAGAGTGAACAATGAATGCCAGGCATGAAGTCAAGACGATATGTATTAGTCGAAGCAGGTGAGATTTCGTATGCTGACCAGCTAAACCGCCAACTTTCCGGCCTCAAACATATTATATAATTGTCCGACTTTTACAACAAAGAGGAAACCCTTGTTCCCCACAATCTAGAGTTTACTTCATAAAGTACGTATAAATTTGATGGGCTTCTAGTTTTTACCAACTTAAGTACGTTCCACTTTACATGACATGAGGAAGATCTCCTGAAGTAGATGTTCTGAAAAGGGAACACTCTAGAATCGAGCACTTACCAACTTATCTTTGTTTTTTATTGAAGTCTCCATATAAAACGTGCTCTTTATTTAAAAAAAGTTCTGTCGCCAACTGTACACACAGACTCCAATGATTACCGTCCCCTTGATTGCGGGTAAATCTATCAGAAACCTGAGTTATGATTATTTTCGATTGTTGTTTATTCTGTAAGCGTACTGAAACGAATCCCCTTCGGTATCTCTTCAGAAATGTTACACCGCTCCTAACATTCCATCATTTCAAAACGTTTCCCAATCTACTGTGTTGCTCAGTCAAACTGCAGCCAAGTTACAATATATCCACCAGTCATTGCTCCAGATTAACTCGCCTAGCGACTAAACGTAACCTTCTGATCGGATCACAAAGCTTTTGCCATTTCGGCTCTCGTGGCTGAAATTTGTTCAGCATTCTATGCGTATCCGCTGATTAACTCGAATAGGTTGCGATATTGATTAAACACATGTCTTAACAAAATAAAGGAAATCTTGAATTTCGTTCTCTATGACGCCGTGTATATTAAAGTAGGTGATCACTGTAAGCAGTGAGGAAGTGGTCAATACAAAATGGATAGATATAGGAGACGTTTCACTGTCCTGAGTTAACAAGTTCGCTACCTGAAGTTTGTCGTTTAGAGGGAGAGTAGTTATACAAGTTTTTTTTACCCTACATGTTTGAAGTTTGTCCGCACCGACTGTTGTTTTTTGTTGGCCAATAGCGCGACTCCACTACTGAGCTCGTCAAGTATACCACTGATCAGTCAGTTATCCATTAGGCTTGATCAAATCGACGCATACGAACATCCGAACACGACGGTTCTGCTCTAACAGGTTCACGCGTAGATTCAATGAAAGAGATAGATAATATCTATTGTCACAAGCAAACAACTAGTCAGGTCATTGATTAATATAGATTTCTCTACATCTAATGTAAACTTAACGAATCGAGCTATTTGAGCTGTATGCATACGACAAATCGAGAATACTCATGTTTGGATGAAGCTAAGGTAAGATTAGGCAATGATCCTTAACTGTACATATGGGCAACAACAAGGAAGACGAACAGAGTTTAAGTGAAAATCGTTAACTGTTGATTCCGCTTCTTGGAAAACGCACCTTTCATTTCAATACAAGAATCGGTTTTTACAAGCAGGACAAACAGACTTCAGCTGGTACGCATGTTGCATATAAAACAAAACCTTAAAACTATTTGAAGGAAAACTGCTATGTTCACTTGAGGTTACAGATCAAGCTATTGATCGGGAAGGCAATAGACCACAAACCAAAACTTGTGTCCAATCAGTATTAAGCTGTAAGACCGATTTCTCATTCTACTGACCAATCAGTGATTGTACTAAAATATGAAACACAGTTATTGTGGTGGTTTAATTATCAAATCATCCAGCCCCTCACCAAAGTCAACCTTGTTCTACAGTGTCCTCTTTTATTCCCCGCCTGCCAACTAAATCTTGATTTGTGGTCTAATTTATTCAAACCATCTCACGTAACCTTTTCTGTAAGCCCCCTTCGAAATATGTACTTCCAAGAGTGAAACAACAGTCTAGTGCTTGTTTGCGGAAGCAGCCATCAACAATGTCTTCTTGAATGCGAAAGCTATGGTCATTTGTGAGTGAAATCCACCTCATCTCAACTCTTCCCGTTAAAAATTTTTTAAGCACAAATTGTTTTTTGAACATGTCAAAGATCTTATTGTTCGTTTTACGAAATGTTCCTGATTATCTGTCTATATTGATACGGTCAACAGTGCACATAAGCGTTTGTAAAATAGTGCAGTTTATTTCTGAGCGCATGGGTGCTGGGAGTTTCAGACCCCCATATCCTCTTCTACCTGTGTCCTTTATTCTATGGGACTGGTTAGAAGTTTTGAGACATCGATGTATACGTGCGTACACGCACACTAACAATTGATCTGTTCCGTAGACCATTTTGTGTCTTTGTAAACATGCTGAAAGTATTCCAACTTGAGAAGGTTTCGTTCAACAATTCTCAGCTCTCGAATCAGCATTTGTAGATCGTCACTGTGCGCGTCTACTGCACACATTATTTCACCGGGATCCAATTTAAGCGTTGATTGTTCCCCGCCCATCGTCTCCAGATATCGAGCTTTCAGTCGCTCCACGAAGCTGAAACACTGCATGTTTGCCGGGATAGTGTGTCGCCGTCCGTTGGTCAGTTTGGATAGTTTACACAGGAATGTGTTCGCTTCTCTGAAATAGATACACATGCGTTGAGAAACAAATCGGTGTGGGTATTTACATTGGTCAAATGGGTTCCGACACGGATGCCTGTATTGGTCAGATGTAGAAAACTGTGTTAGGTTTAATGATATATCAGGCAAGAGTAGGCTTTTTATGAGTAAGTGGTTAGCTATTGGACAAATCACAGCATCGTTTATGCGTTAATTCACTGCAGAGTTACTGAATAGACTGAAAACCAAATAAGTTCCAGTCGTCCAATTAAACATTGCGCTCATAATTTACAAACAAACAAACACAAGTAAAATTATGCACAAATACAAATGCATGTTACACGATTTCACAAGAATAAACTGCAAGTTTTTAGTGCCCAGCTTGGTAATTTGCGCCAGATTTGCTCCACATTACTTGCTGGAACAACAAATAACTATTGTATTAGAGAAAAAGGGCTCATTTACAAGAAGAACACAACGTGACACAATAACAAAACTAACCAATAAAGCCTGCATCCAATTAATGATTAGTCTGTGATCGTACCAACCCGATGGACAGAAGTGTAGCTTAAGTAACAAGGGGCCAGAAAATCACCTAGCCAGTCAGTGTTTTTGGCAACTTTTTGGGCGGTTGAATTCCGTAACCAAAGACTTCATAAACACAATACCTAACGTCTTCTCAATGAGGATATTACTCTCGCATTGTGTTTGATTATTTCGACGTGTAATTTGGGCACTTTATCCAGTATTGTTTGTTTTAAGATAGCTGAGTTTGTGTATTCTTCCACACATTCGGAATAAAATAGTTTGCTTTGAAAACCATCCTTCCAAGTTATCAGTAACTTACAAATCTAAATCAAACTGCCATCGAGCCGAATAATCAACAAATTAAAGGTACTAGAGTCTTGATCAGTTTGTTATCCTACTACTGATGAGTAGTCCGGGCGTTGGTTTATTTCAACTTGAGAATCCTCCACTACTGATCGCAGCTTTCACATTCCCATAGACCTTCCAGTAGGCCCCCTTCGAACAACAGAAGCATTAGACTCGAGTTTCGCTCTCATTAGAGCTCGTCAATAGTGCATATCCTTGCCACTGCCGGGACTAGAACTCCAGTCACGCTTTCATGAGGCAACCGTGTTTACCACTGCGCCATTGACCTCACATTAGGCACGACCTAATTATCGTACGTGAACGCTCAACCATTTTCGCCTTTTATTCCACTAGTCCACAATAAAGCTGAATTCATTCTGTGAATCTTCTGTCTGAGAAACTTCTATAGGTGCGCAATAGCGTTGCATGACAGGAGTGTGGAACATCGTGAGTAATCTTGGAATCCTATATCAAGAGTAGCAATGAGCAAGGGAGTCAGTATCTCGTAGTCCTAAGCCTGTGGTCACAAGTAAATTAAATTGCAGGCTACGCCAGAGAGTAAACAGCTGAAGAGCTAAAAGGCAGTATCGTATGGACAATCGCAATTTGATTGAAACAGACGAACATGTTTGATCTTCCTGACAGCATACGGCTGTAAGATTACACTGTGTTGTACAAAATTTCACTTCAAGGATTGTCATAACAGTAGGACTCCATGGAGTTCGGATGTTCGTACACAGAGTGTGTGCTTGAAAACTTGTCCATTTCTGTGGTGTTGCAGATAAGAAACGTTATCAGTGCCGGCAGTGTACACCGTAAAATAATACAATCTGGAAGTGTATTCCAGCTACGCTCAAATGATTTATAAAATACTGACGAGAGGTTGCCGCAGTGATTCTCACTTTACTTAAGACCAGTTAACCGGATTAGATTTGTTAGATAAGAATCACTGTTTTGACTGAAAATCATTGATTTGTATTAAGCAACGCTGAGTAGTGTCTGGTAGATGCATCGTTTCAAGATGAAATAAGTCAGTTTAAATTTAGATTTCAACAGACAGCTATGCTAGAAATATTTCACAATAGAGTATTTACCACGTCAATAACACCTAGTGTTTATAGTCACTGCTGGTGCTGTGTTTATTAAGCTTTTCGTTAGTATTGCTCTGATCTCCGTAAGTCGTACGAATGAAGGACGTAACCGATAAATGGATTGACAATAACACAACGTTTTGAGCAAGTTGCAATACTGTACATTTCAACCACCTCCGGTGGTCTTCCTCAGGAGTCTTGTAATCGAACTCGATTACAACACTAGTCGAAATGGGGATCGCACGATGTTCTACCCAGTGCCGGTTCGCCACCCTATTTGAGAGTCCATCTTGTTTCCTCACGTAAGGAAAGATTCAAACACCTAACCATGTCACACATGCCCCTAGAGTCCAGTTGTGAAACCTGATAACAAATACTTCATAGTCGTTTGTTTATTCGGATGGCATTTGTTATATTTAACCGACGCGAACGGTCGAGATGTTGCTCATCTATATCTCCCATGTAACAAGTTCCGAGTTATTCAACTTTATACCAGGGAAATCATCGCTCCAAGTTTAAGCGTAAACTCGAGACCCATCTTCATAACGTTAAGTCTAGCTTGACTGCTAAACTCATTCCACCGGAGTAAAGTTACGTACAACTCTTAGGTATGACCACCAGTCAACAGTAGGTTGTTCCACCGGAAATGCGTTCAATAGACTTGTGGCCTGCAGATGAATTTGTGTTTTATCAGCTAACCAACTTCTTGCTCTCTTCTGCATTCACAACTGTTTCGTTGGTCATTCAGGCCAACTAAAATCATTAAGCCAGTCGTTGATGTTGTTCTAGGCCTTCCAACAGGTAGTCAATAGATCCAGTTTATTCTTGTCTGCAACTTCCTTAGATTACATCAGTACTTGATAAAACTTACTGCTTTTCGTTTTCCATGTAGCTCATTCTAACTGAAACTGCAGGCTAGTGTGTTTCATTTAGAGAAGGTTTCATACAATTAAGCATAGTCGATATTTACTATAAACTCTATTTACCAATTGAACATATATGCAAGGTTAAATTTGACATTGTGATGTCCTAGATGAAAAAACGCATTCGTTCACATTAATCGCAAAGCTGCTGGTAAGTTTCTGCCATAGTCTTTCATGAGTTTCCATTATTGGACACACAGTCTAGTAGAAGAAAATCAGTTTTAATCTACACAGACATCTGGAAGATCAGTATTTGGGTATATGAACCCTTGCCGCTGGTTCCAGCTTCCTCTTACTGCACCTTGCTTATACTGGCAGTAGCCATACTAAAATAATATATATGGCAAAGTTTTTTATTGCGTACGCCAAACACGCATTCCCCGAGTGTTAGCAACGATTTATTTCACGCACGTGAGACGATGTACCTCAAAAAACTGCGACATAGCAAGCTATTAGACAACAAAACTACTGAAGTGAACAACAGATGTCTGAGACTTAGTGGAACTGATAATGGAAGGTCTGCCGGTTATCACGGATAGCATGAACAGGCTAGTGAAGTCCGCTTCCATCCCAGGCTATAGCCTTCATGACGAAGACGTTCTACTAGACAAGTATCTTCATTATTTTACTATCACCAACTCACTCGCTCAATGGGGGAGAGATTGTATGAATTGGAAGATCTTTGTTGAAGAGTTGAGCATTACGTCTGAGCTTAGTAGACTTGTCTTTAGAACTTCGACTATTCTCATCTATGGATGATGAGTCGATTTTCCAAGCATTCGATACTGCCTTCAATATTGAAGTACAACTGCTATCCGGTTTACCATCCGTAAACAAATATATCGCCTTAGTGAGCATGTTGGATGTTCCGGTTTTGATTGAACAGTCCTGCAACCAAGTTGGATTCCGTTGACCAGAGCACAGTCCAGTGTGAGGATCCACTGCATCCAAATGGTGACGCGCTCTAAATATGGCCACCTCGGTTGCCGTTCCTCCGACCGCCTCCAGCTGATCGATCCAAGCGATCGCGTCATGACAGGCGGTCTCATCGGCAACAGTTGGTCCAATCGCTTGCCATTCAATGATGGTGGAATTAAATGCGATCAGGTTGAACACTGTGTTGTTTCTAAATAAACCAACAAATCATAATAGGTGGATTTTCAAGAAACTTTCAGCTCAATACTACAAACTGACTGTTTTAGGTTAATAGTTGACGCTACTAGTAATAGATCTAAGGAACAATAGAAATGCATTTCCGGCCGTTATGACACAGTCTCACCAGCTCCATATTGACGTTAATAAAGCGATACTGTCCTTAAAAACTTTCTGTGAACAGAATAAACGTTCTACTGCTCAATTCATACACAAGGGATCCAAACTTTCCTCCAAATGGCACGCAGCCCGAAGTTTGTGAGCCAGCGTATTTGCAAAATATTTATCCATCACAGCTTACTCTGAACATATGTGTAGCGTCGTACAAAAATTTGGTGTGTGTTTGGTGATCACTCTTCTGATTTTAGTTACCATCTAATGTGTGTTGAGTGCAGTGCACGAGGGGGTCGTTCACAGAAATCTAACGGAGTGATAAACTAAAAAGAAAATTCATGAAACATTGTTCCAGACTACATGTCCAAGCTAGTACGACACTGTGCCCAGTTTTACTGCACTTCACTATGTCATATCACACGCGTAATTGTATAAACTATCATGGACTTCCAGAATGTCCTGTTCCCATTCAAACTTGTGACTGACACTCGGTGTTAGCATTGTTCACGCCTTTTATTGCTGAAAGCCATTTCGATCACAATGCTGATTTTTGTGAAGAATCACTTTCGAGGCATCTTTGGTTTAATGTGAGAGTAAACCGAATTTTACCTAGATACGGTGGTTCAGCGTAGAGCTGAATAACTAACGGTCACGTTAGTTTCGATCCGCATCTTAAGACCAATACCGTGCATTCGTGGCTAGCGTGAATGAGTAAGTCATTGTTCCTGAAACAACCTGCGAACCTATGTCATGTCAACTGAAAAAATAGATAGTAATCCATTGGTTTTTCAGACGGATAAATTGGCATCTAGCATCACGTTCCATTCCGTCAGTAGCGAGCTGCAAAATGTCTATCGTGAAAATTTAAGGACTCTGCAATCTATTGGCCCCATTTATCAATGACTCTAAACATATCAGTTCGGTTGTCAATTAAGCATAATGTGTGTCCATACACGTTATTTCACTCAATACATCATAGCCAAAACTGCAAGTGTCTAATGACTGATTTATGGTCCAACATCACACCAACCAATCTGACTAGACATTCAGTAAGGTGGGTTGAAAACAGCAAATATTACACATAAACCATTATGATAGAGTAGAAGGAAGCTGGCGATATCAGTATGTCCTACCAGTCACGTTCCAGTGGAGGACAATTCAAGCACAATGCACTATTAAGTAGGTGAAGTTTAACTAAATTTCGGCCAAAAAAACAACAACGTGACTTTTGATTACGGCACAGGTACCAAAAAAGCAATTCGGGGTCAACTATGTGTGCAAATTCATCAACCACACCGGAGAAGCATCTACTTCTGTGAATGTTTTCCTTGTCAAACCAATCACTGTTGTTTTATTTACAAACAATTTTACGCTTCCGCAAACTAGTGATTCAGTTCAACCGGTTTGATTAGGGAGAATAACATAGAATAGTATGAAAGAGTTTACCTACCGAAACAGTTGCTCCCAGACAAGCTGCTTCAGTTGCATCTTAAGTTCGTCCAATTTGGATATCATGGATCCGGACATATCCAACAAAATAACCACGCAACGTTCGGTGATGAGACCAAAATACCGTCGTGATCCGGAAAGCAACCATTGGAAACGAACGATGTAACGTCGCATTAGTTTAATCAGCTGCGAATGTCAGAATCATACACGAAACGTTTTGTTAGATGGGTGACGAAAGAAGCATGAAATCATAGTTCTAATTCCAAACAACTTGCAGGCTATCCAAAATGAAGCGTGAGGTTAGGAGTGAATACCAAAAACATGCAAATTATTTTACAATTCACTGATCACCTCTGGTCACTATTAAGAAAATCATATAGCCCGAACTGGGTTGTGTTCTGACAGATGTACAAGATAAAACAATCATGTGAACTGAAGTGCGATTGACCATCGTGCAGAGACAACTTGCATCGATTGCATCTTGATGAATACGCTTCGGTTGGGGTTCAGGTTTATCTACTTCATCTGCTTGTTCTCGCCTTCAAGTATCTGATTTGCTACGAGTCACTCAGTAAAGGAAACCGATTTTGCAATATAGGTTTAGGGGATGTTTTTACATGGACTAGTTACACAGTCTGGCGTTCAGGTTTTTGTGGCCTTGATCAACGCAGATTGGCAACTTTAAGTATTACATATTCCTCCATGCCAATAACTACGGTGTTTAAAACTAGACTGGACAAATACACAAAGATGAAGAGTTATGACCTTGAACGGATGGGTTAGTGGCCGAATGTGAACATGAGATCTGTGAGTTCCTCATTTCATTTCGCTGTTCAGCTAGTAGAATACATATCAAGTGTACGAGCTTGCGAGTCCTGTCACCGGTTTGAATCAGGCAGAAACCCAGATGTTTTAGTTCGATCTCGCCTAAAATATTGACTCTGCCACATTGTCTATGAGTTTATTGGTTATTGGTTAAATTTTCTTTTGTGCTGTCTCCCTTAGTATACTAAAAGAGAACAGTACGCGAGTCTTGGCTTCAAAGCGAGCACTTTGAGAAAAGGCAAACTGTTAGTGGGTTGTAGGGTTTGTGTTACAGATTAGCCTTAGTCTTTGTGGTGAGCAGCATACGCAATGGTCGCTAGCATTCGGGTTATCACATTATCCAATTTGACCTCTTGATACCAATTTCTACTAGGGCTCCGATCACGTGATATGTACATTCTGGGTTCACTCATAGGTATAACCAGATAGCCTTAGAGTTGAATAGTCAGCTTGTGACCAGGGGTGTTCTAGGCTGCTTGGCCCGGCAGTGGTTATTGACACAAACCAAACGGTAGCAATGTTACCGATCGTTAGGTGGGTGATCTCGGTATTTGCCCAGTCGTTCCGGTTACAAAAACCAGTCCGCATCAAAATTCGATGCGCACACTTTCGCTCGGCACCTCCGGCTGATCCACTCGTCAAGACAACTAACCGAGATCGTTCAATCCTCTAGTGTGCGATAAGCTGATAAGAATTGGCCGCTCGACTTGGGCGCATTAAACCTGGATAATCCAACACATGAACTGAATACAAAGACACGTCCATTTATGAATGGCTGTAACAATCACGTAAATAGCTTTGGGGACCATATGTATGCCATTTTAACTTTCTTGTCTCAACTAAACTGTTTGTTCAACAAGTAAGTCAGCCAAAGCTTTAAAAATACTATATTGGTCTCGTCACTAGCGTCGTCTGTTTCCAAGTAGTCACATAGCTGATAGTTTCACATTTCGGTTACTGGTTCAAATGTATACAAATCCAGTGTTGACTTATGAATGAAAAGAATACGAATTCGTGCATTATTGGCATGTGAATAAAACAAAATAGTGTGAAAAGAACAGTGTACAACAAAACTATACCGTAGGCTGCATGACACGATAGTTTTGTAAATAGGAGAAGATTAAAAAGAAACCATAAGCTATGCTTTGAACATGAAAACGAACTCATTATTCACAGTTTTATCTGGTCGCCTACAACAGAGGAGTAAAACCTCTGTATTCTGTCAATATGTGTGTTGTATTCTATTGAAATCCTGCCAAACACCCTAACATCCACAGTATTTTCTCCGAGATTATCTTCCTGGTGGAAAATTTCCTGTGAAATTCAATGCTGTTCCCAAGAAACACTATTAGCAAAAAGCTAGGCTGTTTAGCATCAGGTAACTCCTTATATTAAGCAAACCTTCCAGTGTCATGAACGTTTTCTGAAGATTAAAATGGATCGTGCTCCCTTTCTAGGAAAGAATACATCAGACGCTTTGGGTCAAACTCATTTTGACAGTAAAAATGGTGGTGTAAACCTTATCCTGTATTGATAACCTATGTGACACTTCATATGCTCATAGTTGCACTGGATCAATTTCAAAGCACACACTGTGGTCGCGTTGAACTTGACGTCTAATTCTTAAGTTGATCGAATGAAAGTGGTTCACCTGAACGAAGGCTTTTGATTATAAAGTTGTTAAGCTAGTCAGTACTTTCTGGGTTCTAGTAATCATATGAGTAGTCTGGCCAAACTTCACCTAGTGTGCCGTAACATGGTAATCAAATATGGATGATGTAACGCTGATTGGTCATTTGTACTTTCTAGTCCGATTCCTCTGTGATGGCCCTAATCATTGTTTAAAAGTCGCGTGATAATTAGTGCATGTACTGGATGAGGACCATAAATTAGAAGATAACCACTACTCCAGAACTGTAAGGACAGTTTTGAGGACACCATAGCTGTAACCCGAAGCGCTTGTCAAGCTTTCGCATTCATACGAATTATCTTATACACGGTATCCCACTCACATTGATCGGACTCTTTAAGAGAACCATCCTCTGTTCAAGAAGAAATGTTTTCTAAGAAGCACACTTCGAGTCTCCAATAGGGTGTCTTGTTAAGTAGGAACTTGGTGTTCATGAAGTTGAAATTTCTTAGGTCCATTTCGAAGGCTGACTGAGATTTATTCAACTAGATATTGACACCTAATACCTCCTTCGTTCGTATTCTAAAGTTCACTTCCGTTCTCTTTATTTTAACTTGCAAGTTTTAGAAGAAATGATGGCGACAGTAGGCAAAGACAGAGGATATGTGTGCTTCGGTGTAGCACATCGTTAAAACTTCCCAATGAAGTCTTTTAGTAGTTAGTAAAACAAACTCTACCTTTGTACGACATCCTGACAAACAAGAACATAGTTGTTTTTAATTATCTGAAATAGTGTGTGAAATACTTGGTTTTTAATTTGAGTCTCCGCACAGAAGACGATTTATATGGTACAATGTCAAACATATCGGGAGATCCACAAACTAAGTTAATATACGCTATCAGTGTGCACGGTTTACAATGTCATGACAATGGACTGTGGACGTGCGATGTGCAACTTACTTCTTGTCTAAACACTTCCAACTCTCCCCAGGTGTATTGAAGGTGACGCAACCCACCAGCAATATTCACCAGAGGAAACAGACCAACACAGTAGCGCGCTTCCACTTGAGCTTTGGTCGGATTGTGGTAAGCCATAGTATGTTTACAGGCTGCACCGGACACCAATTGATTCAAGTTAAGACCCAAGTTTCTTGTACCGTATTTCTGCAACCAGTCACGGCTTGATAACTGTAGGATGGAGAAATCAGGCAGAAATCTCAAGATGTCTCAGACCTGTGACAGTAGTCGAGTACCAGTTAAGTTCTTAAGTAAGCTTATTTTCCTGAGTAAATTGGCTACACATGATCTACTGGGATTTTCATGGATTGCAATTGGTGAATTACACCAACCCTATCAGTAAATACACCAGCTGACTCAGACTATCTATGGGAAGGTGTGAAAAATGTGAAAAACCAAAAACATTTGGGTGCTTTAACTAGTTTGAAACCCTAAGTTCGTAAGCACAATCTAGTCATCTGATTGGCCCGATATTTCGGAACCAATGCTATTGAACAATGAATAAATTAATGTAACCAGGAAGATTGTAACTGCTTCAGTCGTCTTACTTCAAATACAATAAGCATGTAAACTGGTTAACACAGCTACGTTTGAACCAATTCAGCTGACCCCAGTCGTTTTGTGATAGATACCCGAAAGGTATTATTCAAAATACGCTCAGCCTGTGAGCAAATTTATGTCACTTCACCCAATAGAAGTTAATACACCATTTAGAAGCATGGGACAGACTGAGTTTCTGTCCAGTTTCACTTATTGCTCTCAATATTTGCACTGATCAACGGACTCCATTTAGCCTATGAGGAATGGCTCAACAAAGTCGTAAATGAGTTAATAGCTACAGTTGGATTATCTATATATATTTTAGATGAGACCCAATTGTGAAAAGTCAGGTCTTCGGCTGGATTCGAACTAGCGACAGAAACGCCATCCCTTACCGAGGCAAGCGCTCTACCAGCTGAGCTACAAAGCCACGCTAGGAGCTTAGAAATTTCCCATTTGGACTTAGTTACCCACCCGTCCCACTGTCTCATATGGAATCCACCAAATGATCCAAGAGACCGACTGCCCCGGCAGGATTTCTCGAACAGTTCCCGTTGAAATCCACCAAAGCCACTACTGAGCATGGAAATTGTATTATTACTATGTAGTTCTGCAGATTTAACCGGTAATGAAGGTTCGGAGGTTTAGGTTATTTCAAAATTGAACACCATCAACGTTTGATCGCAGCCTCCGCATTCAGATATGCCTTTCGGCTAGTCCATTTTGAAAGGAAGCACTAGACTCGAGTTTCGTTCTTGTTAGAGCTCAGT